>CM025625.2:3043461-3054263 GCA_014621495.2 Entosphenus tridentatus
GGCCTAAAGCCTACAGCTAGGCCTAAAGCCTAGAACTAGGCCTCTGTTCGTTCCTACCAGCCCACCCCACATGGACCTGTTTTGCTGCATTTTAACACTACTGGTGGGAGTGTATGGCACAGTGGTAAGCACACTTCATGATGAAAATCGACGTACTTGAGATGTCTAACATCAGTGGTAATTGATATCTAAACCGATCATGGGCTACGAACCCCTTCACCAACCCACATTGACCAGGGTGATGAATTATGGTTAAACATCTTTATCAGCAAAAAAAGGTGGGGAGGTTTTTTTCCTGGCAATGGATTGACAAAGGGCTGTAAATTATTACTTTTTTCATTTATAACTCATGCAAACTGATGTCACATTGCTTCCTATGATGTCTCACAATTTCAGATCTTAAAGCTATGTGCAGCAAAACGTAAGATATTATGCCAAGCAATACGTGGTATATATTTAAGTTGAATGTATGTTAAACATATTTCGCAACGTATGTAGCCAACAATGCTAACAAGTGGTGCGGGGGAAGGACAACTAACTAAACACAAAAAGCAGTTCTCAATAAATTAGTTTTAAATCTACATTTATAGTGGCTTCCTAATAACGGAAGGAAGAGGGTCCCAGATGGCCGCAGAAGCGCATCTGAAGGCGCGTGATGCAGTGACCGTCTTTATTCGATGGCCAGCCAAAAGCCGCTGCGAGGATGACTGGAGTTCACGTGATGGTTTATGCTCCTTGACGAGGTCAACAAGATATTGTGGTTCTTTGTGGCAAGCGCTTCGTGTGCAAAGAGTGCGATCTTATAATGTACAACCCAAACTCACATCGGAAAGCTACACAGCACATTCACGAGAACCAACGAATGTCGTGTATGAGGGTCAGTTGCTAATTCAGGAATTTAACACGCGCACACACATACACACGCGAGTGTGTTTCACATTGTTGTTTCAATTGTAAAGGGCAGAGAAAACGGTCAAGCCTTTTTTTAGAATTTGCACGATGATGATGGTGCCCATATTTCTAATTAGTCTTATAATTGATGCCAGAAAGGCAGTCATCCCCTACAGAGCCATTATGACTTCATTTCATGCTGTGCCAATCACCTTCTGCTGGTAATTGCAGCTTCATTCATCGGGAGTGACATTATGAAAGTATATCCGTCTGATATCGCACCGTGCAATATCAGGCGGATTAGAAGAAGCAATTTGAATGTAAGTAATTCGATATTAATATCTGCATTTTAAGATAATTTTATGGGAACATTTTTACACATGATGGCATGTTATATTTTCCCTACAGACACGTTTGCTTTTCTCCAATTATTGTATTACATCCAATGTCAGTATATGTTATTTAGAGTTAGGCCATTCTTGTGAGGGAGTTATCCAAGGGTTGATAAAAAAAAAATGTGGGGGCATTGCACCATTCCCTCCCTGAAAACATTGAAAAAATAATTAATTATAATACACTGTTAACGTAAATTAAGTCACTGTTAAGGTTGGTGCCGTGGCAGAGTTTGAATCACAGTCAGATTAACTTAATTGCTAGCAGAATCCACTAGACTGTTAACATTAATTGAAGTCTGGAGTAAACTCAGCCAATCATCCCCACTAGGTCTATAAAATAGTTACCAATGTGTGGGATGCAACACTGGGCATCCTGAGGAGAGACTGGTCCTCACCACGATAATGTGGACATTTCACCCCTTTTTCAGTGGATAGTTTAATAACTAGGGTATAAATATTTAGGTGAATTGTAATATGTGATAAAAACATGCTTGGGAAACGTACGTTAGAATTAATCACAAGGTGCAGGAAACTCACACCACCTCTCACAAATGATGGTTTTCATCGGTCACCCATTCACTGCAGATTACATATCTGCTAATAGTGAAAATAAATGTAAATTATCCGTATGATAATAAAAATTTTAGCACACTATTCAGGGAATTACAGCAAAAAAAGTTAAACATCAGCTTATTAGACTACCTATTTAGGTCTCTTGACACTGACTTTCCTTGGGCATGACATGGTTGTTAATTCAAGGAAACTTAATTCCCAGTGGGATTCGATGCACTACCCTGAATTTAAATTAGTGTCATGCTCTCCCCGTGACCGCATGGACGGTGTAAGCAATCCCCAAAAAAGACTTTAGGCACAAATTTACAATGTCAGATGAACATGAAAGTGACGTTAGGGATATATTTCCAACTTCAGAAATTTAAATCTCAAATGAGATGAGAAATTACAGTTACAGCTGTGAATGCAAATTGAAGCGGGGATTCTCAGTGTAGAGCTAAAAAAATTAACCCCCTTAAGGTAATAACTCTGAATTGAAAATGATTAATGTAATTACTCGATGATAGATTTAATTACCAAATGTCCCTAAAAGGATAAGATATATTGCCGGGATAAATTTATGTACTTTATATATAAAAGAAAATCATTGTTCGTTCTTAAAGGAAACAGGAAATTACTATTATTTAAAATAACGAATTTCCTGGCTCATTTTGATGAGTAAATATATTTGATTCCAAAAACAATTGATATTTCCGCAATATACTGCAAACCACTGATTTCGATTTAAAGCTTTCGTGACTGCAGGGAACCAAGAAGATGAACAACTGATTTGTTAATTGCACAGCTAATTTTGTATTAATTTCACTAAAATATATACACAATGACACGGACAATTATACACATGTATTTTGTGAGTAAGTATATTAAACAATACGTGTTCATTATCGAGTATCGGAGCAATATATTCAGGAGATAAATTCCAATATCTCGTTCTGCTAGCCACGTGAGGGCTTCAGGAGAGAATTCGTGTAGTTTTGCTGTTCCTCCGTTGAAGGAGCACAGACGACAGTGGTTTACTGTATGGAGCTAAGGTTAGGTTGCATGGCCACAATTGCACTGTGGCAACTCTTGAATGTGCCATTCATGAAGGAGGTCTGCGCATCAGCCTGTTGATATTCTCACGTGGTTGATGGTTACACCAGTGTCTTTGAGCAATGTCCAAGCTAGGAGGTGCGATGTCTGGGTCTCGAATGAGGGGCAGTCCTTAAGCAACCAGTTGCAAAAATGTCTACACTTCTGTAATGCGAGCAAGAACAGAGTGGTTGCTGGCCTCCGCGCCACTCACACGGGCCGGAGTATTGAGAGGCTCCTCCCACAGGAGCCACTGCTCACCTCGGCTCCAATGGGAGACGGGGTGAACGGGGGGCGGAGACGGGGGCAGTATGGGAAGAAGGAGTCAGGGTCACGTGAGAGGGGGGATATAGGGAGAGAGCCGGAAGGGAGCGGGGGGAGAAGAGAGTGAGAATAGGGAGGAAGCCATGCTGGCGGTTGAGGGAGAAGTGGCGCCATTTGCCACGTGGTCGGGGACCTATGCGCACCGTCGTCTAGCGGTGTGCGTGGGCAGCCGGGGCCAGCAGAGTGTGCGGGGAGGGTCTGGGCGAGGACCAGCAGGGTGCGAGACAAGAACCCAAATAAAGGACGAACGGAGACCTACATCGCCTGACGGAGTCCTTTATTACACTGGTGTCAGAAGTGATACGAGATGTCTAAACATCTCAAGAAGAAGAACATACCTGCACCATCTTCTGAAGACGAAGACGATCTTCCAGCGGCGGTGGTGCTCCCGACGATGGAAGGCGGAGGCGAAGTGGGGACGGGCGATGCGCCAGGAGTGCAAGATGTCGTCGGGGCAGCCGGGCTGTCTGCATCGACGGGCGCTGAGGAGGGCTGGCGACACATGACGGCCTAACTTGATTCACTGTGGGCCGTTCTGATGCAATTATGCGCCCTGGTGACAACAGCGACGAGGCCAGATCGCCCAAGCGGGGAGACTTCGAGCGGGGCCGAGCCGTCCACCATTAGGGCCTGCGCGACGCTTCCTGCCCTCTCCGACATGCGGCAGGATGCTGCCATCTTGGGCGTGGTCGGGGACGAACCGCGGGAAGCCGCCATCTTGTTGCCGCCACCGCGGGAAGCCACCATCTTGTTGCCGCCACCGCGGGAAGCCGCCATCTTGTTGCCTCCACCGCAGGAGCGCCGCCATCGTGTCGCCACCGCGTGGAACACCTTCAGCGGGAAACGGCGACTCGGCGACCCGCAGCCATCGTCTGATGACGGTTAAGGAGTTCTCGATTGACGGGGATTGGAGTGCATTCGCCTGCCGTTTTGAGGCAGCGGTCCGATCTGCCAAGTGGACGGATGCAGAAGCCTTGGAGGTCCTACCGACGCTCCTGGACGATGAGTCGGTGAGGTTCTTCCGCTCCATCAAAGCCGCGAGGAAGATTATGCTAAAAGGTGTGTTTGAAGAAATGGTGGAGCCTTATGAGCCCCAGGACGACGCACATCGCAGATTCGTTCAGTGGCAACGGGCACCAAAAGAATCTCCAGTGGCTTTCCGGGGCGCTGTGTTGGAGCTGGCTATGGCCGCATATCCGGACACGGAGCCTGACTTGCTGGAGCCTTTAATATTGGGCAAGATGTTGGAGTTGTCCAGGGATTTTGGCATCCCCATGCCTGTGTATGGCCACGAACAACTGACCTCCCGGATAGCGGCTAAGTGCCTGGACGCGCAATTCAACCTGCGCCGGTGGAAGCAGGTGACGGCCTGGACGGGGAGCCCCAACATCGAAGGCGGTGCCACAGGGTGGGATCCGTCCAAAGCCGGATACGTACGGGATGAGAGGGGGCCTGTGGAGCTGACGGCAGCATCGACCCAGGGGCCACCGTTGCAGGATCGCCAAGACAGAGGGGGTGCCGGACGACGAGCCGACTTGTTGTGCTTCCACTGCGGCCGTCGGGGGCACTTCGCCAAGGAGTGATGGGCTCGCTCTCGGCCGCCGCTCCAGCAGGAGGACCCTGCCAAGGACACGACATGGCAAGATCACCCACGACAGGCAAGTCGGTACGCATCAGACACCCGGCAAGGCTTGTCATCTCATGCATCACCATCGCTGCGCGGTCCGGATGACGTTACTAACGGGGGAGCGCTGAGAGATCCGCATCGCTTGCTGACGCAGTGGCGTAAATTGGCACGGAGGGTGGTTGCAGCCGCTACTGGGTCGTTGACTGTGCCGGGTTCGATCCAAGGGGTCGATGTGCGCATTTTGGTGGACTCGGGTGTGTCCGCGACCATTATCTCCGACGCCATAATCCATCTCCTATCCATTCCGCCGGGGCAGGTACGACCGGTTTATGACTCGTGCATAGCGGCGAATGGGGGAAGTATGGGCATTGTGGGTCAGGTGGACGCCAGAATATTGGTTGGGGGTGTTTCGGCTTCAGGGACGGTGTTGATTTCAAGGTCCCTCACGGTGCCCTGCTTGTTGGGGACCGATTTCCTGGCGAAAATGCCCATTCAGATAAGCGTGGATCAGAATTGTATCCAATTACCAGGGGGCTGAAACATTTCTTTCTTGCCATCACCCTGGGGCCAGTCCACTCCTGACCGCCAGGTGCAGGCGCTGTCCGAGGTATCGGTTGATGTTCCACCTGGATCGCAGATGCTTATTCCGCTGCGGTATCGGAAACCAGTGCCGGGAATCGAGGGTGCGGCGGGTGTGTTGTTGTCGCCGTCCAATGCTATAACGGGTGGCTTGACACTGGTTGGGGCACAGACGATTGTTCGGGCCGGGTCAACCCCCGTTTTTACAAGTGTTGAATGGGAGCGCCGATAATGTTATTGTGCCGGCCGGAACGGTTTTGGCTCATGCTATGACTGCTTTCACGGCCCATGGCGATGGGGGCCGCCGGGGCCTCGTAGGAGGGGTCTCCACCTCCACGGCACAGGATGATCGCTGGATTGCCGAGTTGTGCCGGGAAAATGCATCCTTAACTGGGGACCAACGGTCCGCGCTTCGTGCGCTGTTGGGAAAGTATTCCGACGTCTTTAGTTCGGACGATTTGGATTTGGGACGCACCTCCTTGCTCTCCCACCATATTTATATGGGGGATGCCGCTTCGATTCGGATGAACCCACATCGGTTGAGTCCATCGGAGCGGGATCATATACGTGGCGCTGTGGAGGATATGCTGGCCTGCTGACATTATTTCCCCGTCTAACAGTCCGTGGGGCGCTCCAGTGGTCCTTGTGAAGAAAAAGGATGGGAAATTGCGATTTTGTGTCGATTTCCGCAGGTTGAATAAGGTGTCGGTTGCGGACGCGTACCCCCTGCCACGTATGGATGATTCCCTCGATGCCTTGTCTGGGGCAATTTTTTTTTCTACTCTCGATCTCTCGTCGGGATTCTGGAAACTTCCCCTGGACGAGTCCTCGAGGGAAAAGACGGCTTTCCATACGCCGCAGGGCTTGTTTCAGTTTAATTGTCTTCCCATGGGCTTGAACGCCGCCCCGGCGACGTTCCAGCGGCTGATGGAGCTCGTGTTGACCGGTCTGCAGTGGGACACGTGTTTGATATATTTAGACGATGTTATCGTCTTCAGCCACACGTTTGAGGAATATCTGCGGAGATTGGACACGGTGTTTGCTAGGATGCGTTCCGCCAATTTGAAATTTAAGCCCAAAAAGTGTCACCTGTTGCAGCGATCCGTGCGCTATTTGGCCACATAGTCAGTTCGGACGGGGTGGCCACGGACCCGGAGAAGACAGCGTGCATCTGAAACTGGCCGACTCCGGCCACAGTGGGGGACGTGCGTCAGTTCGTTGGGTTCACTTCGTATTACCGCAGGTTCGTTCCTAACTTGGCCACGATCGCTAGGCCATTGCACCTCCTTATGGCGAAGGGCCGGAGGTTCAGTTGGGGGCCGATGGACGAGGCGGCGTTTCAGAGCCTACGCGATCGGTTGGCGTCAGCGCCGTTGCTGGACTATCCAGATTTTACTCGCCCTTTTATTCTGGATACTGACGCTAGTGACACCGGGATTGGGGCCGTCCTGTCCCAATCTAAGGGCGGCATCGAATGCGTGGTGGCTTACGGTAGCCACGTGTTGTCTCCAGTGGAGATCCGCTACTGCGTTACTCGTCGGGAACTCTTGGCCATAGTACATTTTCTTCGCCAATACCGGCCGTATCTATACGGCCGTAGGTTTATTGTGTGCACGGACCATGCAGCTTTGCAATATTCCCTGAGGGTTGATCAACCATCTGGCCAATTGGCACGATGGTTGGAAACCCTGCAGGAATTTTCATTTGAGATTCAGTATCGTAAGGGATCGCATCACGCGAACGCGAACGCACTTTCCAGATTGCTGCAGGGGTCCCCTTGCACCTGCGCTTCGGGCACGAATAGGTGCACGTAGGTTCTGCTGCCACCTCAGCCGGTTATGTCCGCTGTGGAGGTGCCTGAGGCTTCCGCGTGTCCAGAACCGGCTGATGGGGTTTTGAATCTGCCGCGGTCGGTATGGGTTCGCGAGCAATTGCTCGATGACTCGCTGGGGGCCTTGCGGGGTCGGAATGCGAAGGAGAGAGGTGGCCCGCTGTCCGATGGGACGCCAGGGGCTGCTCTCCGGGATGGCTTGTTGATGTGGAAGGAGGGCTTGCACGATCGCTGGCGTCTTGTTGTACCATCGTCGTTGCGATATGAGTTGATTCGGACTCTGAACTCTGAGAAGTTGTTACATCTCAGGGTGCAGAAAACCTTGTTGACGTTACAGCGGGATTATTTTTGGCACGGCATGACGACTGATGTCGTCGGGCACATTCGGGCGTGCTCCGACTGTGCCCGGCGGAAACCGCCTAAACACCCATATGTTCCACCAGTGCAGTCCATACAGGTGTCACGGATTAACGAATTGGTGGCGTTGGATATTTTGGGACCCTTTCAGCCGTCCGCTCGGGGGAATACATTTTTGTTGGTTGGGGTGGAATATCTTTTCCGCTGGCCGATGGCCTGGCCCTTAGCCGATCAGTCAGCGGCGTCTATCACAGAGGCATTCCTGTTCGGATACGTAATGGACAAATGGGCACCGGAAAGGTTGCTCACAGACTAAGGGCGAAATTTTTCTTCCAAACTGTTGGGCGAGGTATGCGCTGCACTGGGGACCAAGAAGGTTTGAACGTCTCCCTACCATCCGCAAACGGATGGGATGGTTGAAGATCTCAATCAGACCCTGTCGACCATGCTCTGTCATACGGTTAACAAAAAGCAGGCTGATTGGGATTTGTATATCCCTGGGGTGCTCTCCGCATACCGGATGATGCCACATGTGTCGACAGGGTACTCACCTTTCTTTTTGATGTACGGCCACGAGAATGTGCCACCAGTGGACGTACAACTGAGCACGGGGGTGAAGGGTCCTGTCAAGCCTCTCCCTGATTATATTCGGGACACCATTCGTTGCGTGGGTGGTTGCTGGCCTCCGCGCCACTCACACGGGCCGGAGTATTGAGAAGCGGAGCGTGTGGGAGGAGCCACTGCTCACCTCGGCTCCAATGGGAGACGGGGTGAACAGAGGGCGGAGACGGGGGCAGTATGGGAAGGAGGAGTCAGGGTCACGTGAGAGGGGGGATATAGGGAGAGAGCCGGAAGGGAGCGGGGGGAGAAGAGAGTGAGAATAGGGAGGAAGCCACGCTGGCGGTTGAGGGAGAAGTGGCGCCATTTGCCATGTGGTCGGGGACCTATGCGCACCGTCGTCTAGCGGTGTGCGTGGGCAGCCGGGGCCAGCAGAGTGTGCAGGGTCGCACGTAGATAGCGAGTGGCCAGCAGAGTGTGTGGGGAACACGTAGTAGCGGTGTGGCTGGCGGCGTGTAGGGAGGAGCACACGGAGGAAGCAGGGCGGACACGGTGTGGGCGAGGGCCACACGGAGCGTGCGCGGGGCGCACGGCAGAGGCGGCGCGGGTCTGGGCGAGGACCAGCGGGGTGCGAGACAAGAACCCAAATAAAGGACGCACAGAGACCTACATCGCCTGATGGAGTCCTTTATTACACTTCCATAGTAAATGGTATCTCTTCATGGGACAACTGACTTTCCACAAAGTGGTTCCTTATTTTGTTAACCCCAGAGGGATGATGGGGTGAGTTAATTCCCAGTTTGGTTTCAAATCCCAGAGCTTTACAATCATGAGTCGACAGCTCTTATTCACATTTACAAACATTAAACTGTTGTGCAGACATGCATGCATACAACATGTACACGCACATGCATATATGCATGTGATATATCGATTTAATGCACCATGTCCAATATAACGAGTAATAAAAGGGTGTTTGCATTTGCAAATGCCATGAAAGTATTGCACGGTTAAACTGCCGACAGCAATATGATTGATTGGTAATCCTACTGATATACTGTGCTGTCATTCTGATTGTTTTATGGCTTTCACCTTGTGCATCATAGTGGTGATAAAATTAAATGTGGGTTTTATTTATATATTTTGTTTTCATTTTTTCCCCCTCTAAATATTTTCTCAAAAGATGTTGCTGGGCGATCCTCTGAACCAGCAGCTGTGTTCTGCGTTCACCGGTTTAAATGCTATTTCGGTCCCCTGATAATATTCTGTGCCGGTAACATTATCATGAAACATGCATCCCATCTGCTAATATGTGTCCAGGTTAATGATCTCATGACAACAGCAGGCCTTTGCATAACTCATGTCATGTCCAACTTTGAAAAATTTCCCTGAATTAGTAAGCGGCCAGTTTGTCCCTTCCTGAATGATGATTGCAATGGTTCTTGCGGGTGGTATGTGGTGGTAGGTTTTAGGTGGTGTTGTCTGCTCGGAGGTTGTGGTCAGTGGTGTAAACACATCATGGTTGGTGGTGGTTGTAGGTGGTTGACGTTGATTGGTGGATGGACAATTTGTTTTTTTTTACATTTGTATAATTTATTTTAAAAAACATTCCAAAACTCGTGCCATCCGTGATAAAACAGACGGTGAATACTGTCCCATAAATTGTAAAAAATTACTATTTGTGCAACTGTTCTAGAATTCTCATTTTAAAAATTACATAAAAATGCTGTAAATTGCAAAATAATAATATTCCCGTAGTCCCCTTTGGAATCCATTTTTAAAGCGATATAATGCGTAACACACAATAAATCCAGCAGGACACCGAGATTATGATAAAGAAAAAGAGGAGGGTATTTTTTTCTACTGAAAAATCAGCACATTCGCCAATAACAATGTGGCTTTAAAATTTAAATGTATAATAGGCGACGTTTTGGGGACAATGTCCCTTCTTCACAGCACATAACAATGTATAAAAATTGGTTTTACCCTTTATGGCAATAAAAAATGTGTTAAGATGTTAAAAAAAAAAAACAGAAACCTTTTGCAAGGAATCATGTCTGCATTAACCACACATACTTATGGTGTACATGCAAACAAAACATGTTTAACCAGAGCATGTATTTATGCTGTTCGCCTTTTGGCGTTCTCTGGTCTAACACTGTTTAAGACTAGGCTCTAAAGAAAGCTATCTCTGTTGTGGACCAATCAGCTTCAAAGACAATGCGTATATTACCAGAGAATGTTTATGTTTGCATGTTCCCCACGAGTAAGTGTGGTTAATGCAGACATGATTCATTGCAAGAGGTTTCTGTTTGGTGTTTTATTGCCAGAGAGGATAAAACCAATTCTTATATTTTGATACTGCCAAAAAAGGTCTCATGATAACATAACAATGCCTTTGCAAATTGTTGTTAATTGTTGTGCAATTGTTTATTGGGCAACACTGCCAACACAGCAGCATCACCAAATATAGATTTACTGTATACATAAAGTGCAACAAACCCTTTTATATAAAATACTAGCGGTAAGTACCCGGCGTTGCTCGGGCGAAAAAGGCAGACACACACATGGACTTGCACACAGACATTGACCTACA
>CM025625.2:3054663-3067892 GCA_014621495.2 Entosphenus tridentatus
GGGGGGGGGAGGGCAAAGAGGACATGATACTGTGAAGAAATATCCGCAGCGTTATGTGTGTATGTGTTGGCTGTAAAACGCGCAAAAGGAAATGTCCCCCGTGAGCTCGAGTGAATGTGCAGCACTTGGCAGGGTCCGCCCCCCCCACGCAATTGGCGTCAGTTGGTACGGTCGATGTCGTGCAATAAGTAAATAATTAAAAATAAAAACGGCACAAAAGTGTTAATTAAACTACTTTAAAGTTTACGGATGGGAAAACGTAATAGCCTATTCCCACCGTGGGGCTTAGGGCGTGCTGCCTGGCCAATTATTTTCTACATATAGCCCACCGTCCGAGAGCCAAATCCCCCGCAAGCGCGAGCGCACAGAGACTTTTATATATAAGAAAAAAAATAGAAAATAGATAAGATAAGATGTTTTATTCCAGATCCTCCCTCATATCATACATTGCAACATCCTGATGTTCTGGGTGGCATTACCAGGGAAATCGACGATATCAGGCACACCAGACTCAGGCTGGGGAGGGGGGAGGGTTCTTTGGGGAAGGAGAGGGGTGCAGATCATTGCCATTCTGGGCTCAGATTTTTAAGGATTTTCTAAAGTTTAGATATGGACCCCATGTACGTGTTGTATTCTTCTTCCTTGTCTCTGAGCTCATAGCTCAGATGCTCCAGTGCCGAGACTGGGCCTAATGAATACAATCGTTGAGTATGGGAGGGGTGTTCATGAATCTTCCACGTACTTAATATTGTTTTCCTGGCTGCTGTATTGAAAGTGCTTAACACAATGTTCTGTTCTCGAGTTAGCCCCACTTCTCTTAAGTCCTACAGGGTAGTTTTCACACTTATTTTTGTACAAATGTATTCTAAATCTTATTGAACCTCGGCATAGTGTCTGTGATCTGTGTATGGCGCATCTGCGTGGAGAGACGGTGTGCCTGGCGTGAGCGCAAGCACAGGGCTGCAGCGTGGGGGTGGTGTGAGTGATTTGAGTGTGCGCATGAGACGCGTGTACTGCAGCACATACGGCCGCCGTCGTTTGCGCGTGCTTACGCCCGCGTGTGTGTTTACACAGTGCGCTTTACAAAGCGCATTTACACAGTAGAAATACCGTTAATGGTGAGGCGTGCCCCATAGTCCTATCCCCGCCGTTCCTTTTCTGCTAGCATTAGCCTAGCGCTCGGCGTGTGCGGGATAACCTCGGCGGTGGTAAGCCAGCCGTTCAGATATGTCCCTCAGAGAGGGCGCTGGCGCGAGGGGGCCAATCACATGATCGCCGGGGGCCCGGCGAGAGGCGGCCGAAGAAGAGGAGGGGGGAGTGGAGGGGGTGGAGGTCGTGCCCCGCCCACTCACGGGGAGCAGGGAGGTGGACGTTGGCCCCCACATACGCACCGGCACCTGGGGGCAGTGTAGCCAAGCCTTATCCCCCGGTTTCCATTTAGTTCCAGATTTACGGAGCCTCACTTTCCTTTCATTAGCAGCCTCGCGCAAGGCCACATTCCCTAGGGAAGCCTCTCGTACTTCAGATAACTGCTTAAGGGTAAGGTGCATGGCGCCAGGTATCTTTTTCTTACTCGGCTCCGTGTTTAATAGAACTTCAATTGGGGGGTCCCGTTCCCTCCCGTACATGATACAAAATGTTGAGAATCCAGTATAAGTGTGAGGGGCCATTCCATAGGCCGCGAGAACCCCCGGAACGTGCAAGTCCCAGTCGGACTGGGCTTCATTAACCTGCTGACACAACATAGACGTCAGGGTCCTGTGCAATCGTTCCACCATCTCATCAATCTGGGGGTGATAGGGCAATGTCCGAAACTTCTTGGTGCCCAACAGATCACACACTTCCTTTAACAAATTCGATGTAAAAAAATTGCCTTGGTCAGTAAGGAGGTGCTCCGGGGCCCCCTTATCTCACACATAGCCATGAAGGAATGCTTCCGTAATAGCCACAGCCGACTGGTCTGGCAGTGGCCAAGCCATCGGCCAGCGAGAGAGATATTACACCCCCACCAATAATATGTATTATCCCGCTGGGTGGTGCGGAACGGCCCGAGGATGTCGAGCGCGATGAGTTCGTTTATCCAGGACACACCAATCGATTGCAATGGTGAACGGCCCATTCTCATCGGGGGTTTCTAGGAGTGCATTCCACACACCCTTTCAACACATTGTAAACAATCCCCAACATTCCGGGCCAGAAGAAATGAAGTCTGAGGGCTTACAATGTTTTCTGCACTCCAAGGTGCATCAATCGTTCATGTGCAGCCCGAATAACTTTATCCTGCAGAACAATGGGCACTACAATGCTATAGCATTGCATCTCTCTGTCCCATTTCATCAACAGATGCTCTTTGAGAATCACAGGGGACAACTCTCGTCGGCTCTTCCCACCCTCTACTCTCCTGATCCGGCGCCTCAGCTTCAATAAGGAGGCGTCCCCTGCTTGGAGTCGCCCCCATTAAGTATGCGTGATGCCGATAGTATTGTCGCACACGTCCGCTTTGTTCGAGTTAAGAGGATCCCTCTCGCGGTAGCTTCTCGATCAAGCTGCTTTCGCAGCTGCAACAGCACAAGCATCTGAGCACAGGGAGGAATTGTTACAGTTTCTTTCGCCAGCACTTGGACTGTGGTGTGAACCATGCACAACCCAGTCGGGGAGGACAAAAATGCCATTCAGTGGCCCGATGGCAACTCAATGCACCCCTGATCCACAAGCATCTTAAGAGGTATTCTCCCAAACAAATCGGTTCCCAAAAGACAGGGTACAGTCAAAGACTTTGAAACTGGCACTGGCCCTGTCATCAGGATGTCACCAATGCACACTGTCGCCGATATTTGGCCAACGATCCCCAAGGTCCCGCCATTAGCGGCAAAACACAGGATTTCTACGGGGCTGAGTTTACACAAATTAGGCGGCAAAATAAAAAAAAATAATTTATGAAATAATGTTAGCGGATGCTCCGGTGTCAATGAGCACCCGTACCTCAACCCCCTGTATGGTTCCCACGACTGCTGACAATCCCGCCGCCGCAGCAACAATACGATGTCCCAGTGCCGACTATTTACCCAGACGCCGTGGCCACCCGCCAAAACCCGATTTTCATGCTCCGAAACCTGGCGAGGAGTAACAACATGCGAATCGGACCCGATGCACAAACAAGATGCCTGAGGTGACTGAAATGGCCGGGTGTGAAATGTGTGATGACTCGATTGAGGACCCCGCGCAGCGGAGGACGGCGGGGTGGAAGATGACGGCACCGTGGAGAATCTCCCTTGGTCAGCACGGCATCCCCTCGAAACGTGACCCGGCAGACCGCACTTAAAACAGATGACGGGGGCGCTACTTGGGCGAAGAAAAGTCCCCTTTTGCTGGTCTCACCTTCCTAGCCGAACTGCATCACCTTTCCTCCGCACGTCGACGTTGACTGATGCACAGAATTGGGAGAGCTCTGAGCCTTCTGCCGCTATCACCATCTCGAAAGGTCCCGCACACGCCACCACTCCCGCACGTCACTTTTATTAAAATGCGCCTGTATGCATCGCGCAACCTTGAGCGATGACAAGTCGTCCTATTTCGTGGCTGGCAAGGAGAAGTTAAGCTCTTGAGCCAGCGTCAGCATGTGTTCCAATACAAAAAAGTCCAGCCCAGCTTGCTCCATCTTGGGGTAGGTGGCCTGCACTAGCGACATTAGTGCTGCGGAAGGTGAGGGGCGTCTCGGTCTCCCCCCGCCTTCGTGCGGCAAACTTGTGTCGCATGTTAGATGGCGGGTCGAAGATTGGAGCCATCTGGGCAAAGGCTCGCAGCAACGTTCCCCTATGGTCGGGCAAAATGGCATAGAATGCTGCCAAGGCATCGTCATCCAAGGTTTTCGGGAGTGCCTGCAGCACCTCCACCTCGGTCCATCTGGCCAAGTCACAGGTGGCCGTAAAGCGCCACTGAAATGCCGCCCAGTCACCCCCTGCGGCTGTGAATTCATGGACGAAGGGAAGCCACCTCTTTAGCGAAGGCACTTCCCGCCAACAAAATGGCGGCCACTTACGAGGGCTGTGGCTCTCTTGTTTTCCGCATGCGACAACCATCAGCGGAAAAGTCGTCTCCCTGCAGCTTCGACACTCCGGCCTCCTTCTCCAGCTCCTCTAACTCGAGCTCAGCCACCAGTGCTGCTGCTGCAGACAATAAATCGGCGAGGCGGGCTCTGCGACTATGGCAGCGTGGAGACGTCGGTTTCCTCCCACTGTTCCGCTGGTAGAGCCGCCTCGCAAACTCTCTCTGGGGCTGTAAACCTCAGGAGCTGTTTGGGGAACCACCTCCTCGCCGTCCTCTTCATCCGCAGACACCTTGGTGAGATGTTTCCTTCTTGTAAACATCACGCTACACTAGAAGCTATCACCTTGCTATTATTAACACTTTTGACGCCAGATGTAGTGGGTTCACGTGAGAGACACCGTTGACTTTGGAGGCAACACGTTTATTTTATGACCACCATGGAGTAACTGCATAAACGTAACAACGTGATAACTATATAGCGGCAACCATCACAGGGTAACTACATAACGCACTGCCTGACCCACAATGCCGAGCGTGAAGACCAAAGAGCAAAGAGTGAAAACCGAAGAGACGTAGCACGGCGGGTTCCATTCCAGTTGACATCCCCGATCGGACCTCAGGACCTCCCTTTTATGCCCCTCAGCATGGCCCGGCTCCGCCTTGGTCACGTTCCCTTCTAGAACTATCTAGAAGACTCTAGGCCTTACATCACATGTCCTGTTGTCACCTTTGGCCCACATCGTTACCCTGTCCTGTCACGTGCACTTGCCAGCCAATCGGGCTGCTACGTCCTCACATGCTCTCTCGCTGCCCGCCACAAGAACCATGCTCCATCCTTAGGGACAATTTTCCATGGCATAGCACACCTTGCTGGCAGAGAGGGCTACTTACACCCCAGTTCTCCTCTCTATAAGTAACTGGTGCTACACATGTAAAAGTACAAATATCAATAAATATGTAGCAGACAGTCTTGACCAACACTTGGAGACAGGCAAAACGTCTCCAGTTCGGCCACTGCTAAGCAAAACCGGCATTTACAAGACCTGCGAAAATTAATGGTTGGATATATTTTCATAGATAAACTAGACATAGTCCACAAAGTTGTCTTCGACCAATCACCCAATTTTGAGAATTATTAGAATTAAAGCAACTCAGCACGTGGTAGGGAGACTGTATTGGGAAGACCAGAAATTGTAGCCTTGGGCTGCGAGGTGGCCAGGAAGCTTTGAGTGTCTTTGAGGATACTCCAGTTTCTATGCGACGTGTGATAAACATTGATTGAATTGGCCATATAATGCAATGTACAACCCTCCTGATATCCAAAGAAGATACAGGGCATGATGACCTGCACCTCCGATTCGCACGGTTGGCTGTGTACAGTGCAAAGGAAGTTCAACATACATACATACATGATGATGATTTTTGTTTCAACATGTACACTTGGCTTGTTTTATTGAGCTCGCAGTGTTTTGACTTCCTCATCAGCTGCGTGCTGCATAACATTTGATAAATGTGGCACTTGCATTACTCGATCACATGGCTTGTTGCATTTGTCCATGACAGCAATTCCATTAGCACCATTATTTGTTCACATGCTATTTAACAAAAGAGGACCCATGGTATATTGGCTAATGCACTTGACGTGCAATTCAAAGTCTACATGTTCAACTCTCAACAGAAGTGGTGGAAATGCTGGATGCGTTATGGTGTCTAAGATGTGATATGAAGCAGAAATTTGCAAATTAGTGGTGTGAAGTGTGAATACATCAAATTTTCCCAACAAGATACGCAAGAGAAAGAAGACTTTCAATGAGAGTCAAGTCAAAGTGTCTATTGTTAGCTCTAAGCCATAGGTGGAAATTCCACTTTTTTATGCCAAGGCCAGTCGTTCTATAGGACA
Source organism: Entosphenus tridentatus (assembly GCA_014621495.2). Taxonomy (NCBI): domain Eukaryota; kingdom Metazoa; phylum Chordata; class Hyperoartia; order Petromyzontiformes; family Petromyzontidae; genus Entosphenus; species Entosphenus tridentatus. The sequence continues at coordinate 3,060,611 of CM025625.2, forward strand.
TCAACTGCTGACATCCCACAAATGGCACTCGATTAATTGGAATGTTATTTTCAGAGCACAATGAAACCTACAATTTACTTCATATATGCAAAGGAATTCACAGATTTGCTAAATAGATACAAAATTAATTATTATGCCATTTGATTTAATAAAAAAACTCTCGACACTTTCTCCATCCATTATCTGGCCTTTATGTTGAAAATGGTAATGCAAAATGTGAGATGATAACTCTTTTACATTTATAAGTGGTGGTAATGTATTATCTTAGCATGTAATGACAGTTGTATATTTGTGCATTTAGCAATCATGCAGGGAACAAATCATTATAATCATTAATTGCTTGAACAAATAACTGTTTGCTTTATAGATATTTAGTACTGCAAAAAAACATGTTTAACTGTATAATTTTGCGTCTTGGTGACGTTAACATTATTTACTAACCGTAAACATTATTTACGATTTGTTTGATAATTTTATTGGAGTATTGCTATAAGCATTGGGCTGAAGAGTCATATTATAACACAACATTCGCTCGCTCCGGAAAAGAGAGGACAACTCCGAGGCACAAGGAGGAACCACAGACAAGCAGTCAGCTAGCACAAAATTCCCCACAATCTTTGCAGTCCTCGCCATTTTAAGGTGTTATAAGTCAATTAATGAGTGTTTGCATTCTAGGAAACCTGAGCGTCAGGAGAAAAGTCACGCATGAGAGGGAGAAACTCAATTTCCCATACCGATGGAACATGTGGGGTCCACATATTCTATACTGCCTTCTGGCAAGCCAAGGTATGGCACCTCAACACCGAGAGGAAGGGAGTTTTGCAACATTTGTACGCTCTGCTAACGCTCGCCTCCCCAGTGGTGGATTACAGGCCACGTGCATAGCCACCACCACCCGGCTTTAGTACATGTTTAATCTGACAAAAAAAGCTGTGACTTATAAAGACAGAGAAGGAGGTTTAAACAATATATTTTATATTTTGAAATAATAATGATATACAGCCCTTTGTCAATCCAAAGCTGAATAAAGGCCTCCCTATATTTTGTCACTCTTGGGGGTTCTTGACTAAACTTCACTATGCTGTGCAGTGCAGGGTGGTGATAGAGGGCCCAGTTCAGATTTAAATCACCACCGATGTCGCCAAGGCCAAGAAGTGAACTAACGTTGCTGATTTGATAGTGTACCACAGCTCCCCTAATTTATATATAGACGAGCGGTAAGTACCCGGCGTTGCCCGGACGAAAAAGGCAGACACAAATGGACTTACAAACAGACATCTAACCACACACATAGAAACACATCGACTTACACGCACACACACACATATGGACTCACACACACAGACATCAACTTTAGACACGCACATACGTAGTTACACTCACAAATGGACTCACACACACACATAGACTTACACACACATATCGACTCACACATACATAGATTCAACAACAACCGCCATTCGCCACTAAGTGGCGGAGATGTGACCACAACGCTTATGGAAAGCTATGTGCACCTTGAGGCCACGTGAGGTGTCGAACGCCTGCTGGCAGGTCACGGGGCAGAGCCAGATGGCACAGGTCGACTGACTGAGACGACTGGCTGATGCAGCACCTGTACCCCCTACTGTGCCAACTTGCTGTGCTTTAGCCACCCGGTACTACGCTCGTTATTGTGAGCGTTGCGTGGAGTGTCCGATGGTACATAGACTCACAAACACATTGACCTACACAAACACACATATGGACTTACAATGACACACATATCGACTAAGACACACACACAGGGACTTACACACACACATGGACCCACACACACACATCGACTTAGATACACACATTGACTCACACACATATACATAGACTGACTCACACATATGAACTTATACACACATATCGACGCACACATACACATGGACTCTCACACACATACACACATTGCCGTACACACATCGACTGACACACATAGACTCCCACAAAAACATACATGTACTCACACACGCACATAGAGGCACACACACATGGACTGACACACACACACACATGGACTTACACACACACACAGATGTACGTACAGACACACACACATGGACTCACACACACACGTGGACCAAAACACACAGAAAGAAATTGACTTACACTTACTCACATGGAGCGACGCACACATAGCGACTAACACACATACACATCGACTGACACAAACACACAGACATATCGACTCACACACACAAACACATCGACTCACACACATACAGACACATCGACTTACACACACACATCGCCGCAGACATGCAAATCGACCCACATGCACACATGGACTTAGATGCAGGCATTAATATTGTGAAAAGTAACTGAATTAAAAAAGAGTAGTTGTCTATACACGCACACCATGCACACACATTGACTAACACACACACATGGACTTACGGACACACACATCGACGGTATGCACTATCACTACAGCAGTCCATGCATACTGTGGTGTAAGCTGCTATGATTAGAGCGGGGCAAGCGACAGCGGTGGTACCTGCTATGATGACAGCAGTGTATCGTGACTGTGGTGGTACTTGCTAGCACTACAGTAGTACATGCTGACTGTATAGCAGTATATATGGAATGTATAGCACAAAATAGTAAGCAGACAGTACCGTGGTGAGGCCTAGTCCCGTGCAGAGCCCCTGGGCTCGCCTAGATTTCCCAGCCCGCCGAGGTGTGACCTTGGCTGGCTGGGGGCTGGGCCGGTCCCACCGGCAACGCGACAATAATGTGATGTAAGCGCTATAATAATGAAATGTAGGGGCTCTATAGTAGTATCAGGACACATTGGGGTATAATTGGGGTGTGGTGGGGAGAAGAGGACATTGCATGGTGAAGAATGTGTAAGGCGAAATAAAATTTGTGGCGATCGTGTTTGCATTGCTAGGGGCAACCCATGTGGGCAATGCAAAGTGTAATGAGATACATGCTTATAAGGCAAATTAGTGGGACTTACGTCCCACTTACGTCCCACTAATTTGGGTTAGATCACGCGATCTAACCCAAAAACGTTTATTATGAATACTGAATACTGTTGGGTGGACAACAGGCGAGGTGTTATTTGAGATATGCAGCAGGTTGCAGTGCGGTGATAAGGCTTGACTCGCAACCACAAGGTTAAAAGTTCAAATCCCGGCTGCAGTTTAATTGAGCCCATAAAACTCTCCAAGATCAATAGGATGGCTAGGTATACATTGTGAGAAATCGATGAAGGATGTCCTATGCACAATGTAAAGATTGTCCCCATGCCAAGGGAATGTGTAATTTTCATTGCTTCTCAGGAGTGTTGCTTTGTACGATCACCGCCAAACACTAATTCGAGGAACGGGATCAATGTTTTAAGCGACTGTACTGAGCATAAGAATACAGAAATCGCCAAACGAACTTATAAGGACCAAACACCACTCTCAAGCAGCCGAGATAATGTTGTGAATTTTTTGCCGCTGAAGTATCCTTCAGTGCATACATTTATTTACGTTTAATATCACTGTTATTTTTCCTGTATTATTAATCGTTATTCTGAAATTGCTATTTCACTGAGTATGAATAGTACAATAAAAGGATTACTTTGAAGTGAATATATATCACTTTTTAACAGTACCCTACAGAGCAATGATATTGGCTTTGGAATTAAACATAAAACATAAGTGCAATAAGATGTTTAAGATGCCTCAATATCGAACCTAAAGCTATTAAGGAACACTGCCTACAGTGTGTCAACACAATATAGTGGCAGCAATATTGGCTTGGTTTATACAAGGCTAGGACTTTATTCACCTCAAATGGCAAATATTGGCCTAGCACTTGCCAAAGGCCTACAATGCTTACGTTTATATTGACCCATTACGGGTTTAATGTAAACTGACCTCAGACAATAAATTATGTTGTCACATCGGATGAATGCTTTTGAGCAAGTGACTCGACATTCAGTGTAAGTGTTGACCAGGTTCAGATAAATGTGCACATTGAGTTGAACATCATGTCGTCAGCAACGTCACCATCGTCAGCCATGGTCTATCCACTGCTGGCTAAAGGATTCCCCAAGCAGTGGCCACGCCACACAGTACCACGATGCTAAAACCATCTTGGATACTGTTACAAACGACATTTTCCATTTCAAGTCATTATACAGGTGAATATTTTTCGTAAATACTAAAAATAAATAAAATTGTATTTGCTCATCGATCCATATTCTCGGAGGTAATCATGTCAGAGCCAATCTCTCCTTTGGTAGACAATCTGTCACCATGCACTATAATGTTTTCTCAGCAAACATGCACTTAAAAAAATACTCAACAATTGATTCAAAACATATTCATATTTAGAGGACTGCAGAGAATGGGTAATTGTTTACGCCAGCTGACTGCCTGGCTGCCTTCTAGCTCGCCTATGGTTCCTCAGCAATTGATCGATTCAATTTGCGTGAACAAGGATGCAAAACAAACTAAAAAAGAATTATTAATAGAGGGAAAGAACTGGAAGAGTGGCGTATACATTTGGGAAAGTTAGCCAGGATCAACACGATGAAATAAAGAGGGGGATGAGAGCCAGTTAGTGTACTTTTGAAAGGATGAACTTGACAATGAATGCACGGAGAATTATGGAGCGGTGCATGTTATTAATTGCACTGAGAGAAAGGATTATGTATGTATGTTGAACTTCTTTCGCACTGTACGTAGCCAACCCAGCTAATCTGAGGTAAAGGGAAAGTGCACACGGATTAAAGAATACACACAATTTAGAGACGTAATATTGCTCTCAATAATAGTATGTACGCTTGGGCAGGATGCGTCACTATAAGGGATGATGGCTGGTGGTCAACACTGATAATGAAGAAGCAGCGAAGGATGAACATTTGCAGAGATAGAATGAAGAAATCAGGCTGTGGGCAGGAGCTGGTTGGATTTGTTGCATCGTGGAACCACGCGAGAAGGTGACATCAATGCAAATGGGTTTCCGGAAGACTGAATTATGAGTTATGAATTTATTATAACGGTATTTACATTTTGCAGCAAAGTACCACTGAGATACATTTTTAAGTATAGTAAAAAGCCAGAACCATCTTGACCTTGTAACTTTCTGTGCAGGATGGGCTGCATCAAACCACATGGCACGAGGAAAATTGTGGATTTTATAGGCTGAAGTATCACGTTGAGAGCACGTAAAGACACAAGTCTTATGTATCAAGCCAGCTGTCTTCTGCACACACACTGTTCAGATGCCGCCTAAATGTTTTATGTATTTTTTATGATTATTACTTTGTTGTTACTTGTTACTAAGTGAAAGGAAATGTATGTATGCATTTTGAACTTCGTTCACTCCATATGTAGCCAACCAATCAATAGGGCAAACAAGGGCTGTCTCTCTACAGGCTGACAACTCGTGGCTTCCTACAAGGAGGTATTTGTTTTAATGAACGTGTAATGAGTCCAACTGAGTCGCAGACGTTGTTCTTTATAGAGGCAAACTGTGATGCCGCAGCAGCGAAGCCGTTCTGCCGGCGCCCCACCTACGACCCCACCACCACCAAGCGACGGGGCCAATGCTGCTCTTCCCTCACCACCCCCTACATGAACACACATGTAGTGCCATAGGAAGGGCCACTGTGCCAGCCCAAGATGGGAGGGGCTGCTGGGGGCTCTGGGATCCGAGACAGATAAGCCCTCGGCGCCAGGTGCTAGGATCCCAGGCAACCCAGACAGTTAAGCCCCTTGGCGCCACCAATGGGGGGGGGGGGGCTGTGTGTGCTCTGTGGGATATCTGGGGGAGCACACAACCCCACCCCTCGTTGGGGACGAGGCATAAAAGGGCAGCTCCCTGGCCGATCGGGGCCAGTCGCAGCTCAAGACCCAAGACCAGCTAGCCAGCTTAGGACCCTAAACCCCCTCGTCCTGCTTGTCCTTGTAAGGGCCAGGATGCTGTGAGGCCAGTGGTGGGACTCTGGGACTCCCGGCTCTACGTCATTGTAAGGGCGAGTTCCGAGGAAGCCAGAGTCCAGACCCGCACCCTGGCTGGGTCGGGTCAGGTAGCCTCCCCTAGGGTAATTGTAGCCGGAGGACCCCAGAGCGTAGCCAGAGTAGTGTATCTAGGCTTTGTACCTAGGCTGTGTACCTGGGCTGTAACAGAGTATCAGGACTGTTGGAGTGTTGTATTGTAATAAAGAAGTTACCTCTACAAGTGTCACCGGAACCCATTACACACACACCCCCACATAGGGCCCCGAGGAGAGGTCACCTGGCTGACATGTTTTCACCCAGAAGCCCTCTCATGGGACTAATCTTCACGGATTCCTGCGGCCAGGAAATTGGGCGATCTCTCCAGAGGCTAACTCGCACCTTGGTGCCTTGACTTGGGTGGTAATTACATGGTCATGACGGGGCTGTCCAGCCACCGTGGGTAGAAAACACACACGACACACACGGGTCAGCAGGCAGGTAGGGGGGTGGAGCCACGAACGGTGGGAAAACAGGGCCGGCCCTCTGATTGGTAGGACAAATGTGCTTGTGCACCAACACAGCAGCCCCGGAGTCGTCCCTTTAATGTAGAAGGCAAAATGCGGACGTCTGAGAGAGCAATAGTCCGTGGCGGGAAATCCGAGCGATCTGATTGGCCGGGGAGGCCAGCAGATCAGCGCCGAATTATCTTTGATGTAGAGAACAATAAAAGGTGAGAGAAGGTAGAGATAAAGTCAGTCGTGTTCTTCTGAAGTCAGGGATCAGAGTAGCCACCTTGCCGGCCACTGGATCATCCGTGAAACGCGCTGCCAGACCCCGCTCCCAGGAGAACTTCGTGCAGCCTGACCCCTACATGGCTTTCCGCACATCCGAGCTGAACCGTGAGAACGTCAGAGAGAGTTGGGATTTAGCGTAAGATCCTAGGAAGTTTAATTCTAAGTAGATGAGGTAGATCTGGTGTAGACCAGCAGGATATAGGTTAGCCCTGCTCTGCTGACTCAGACTGATTCGGGTAATAGTAGCTCGCAGACACTCTGGGAATAAATCGTTAGTGATCGATAACAGCCTCGTGTGGTTTCTACGAGTGTGAGGAAAGTGCTTGGTGGTGGGTGTGCGCTCGCCGTAACATGTGTGGTCAGTGCGTTGTGTCACAGTGGAAGAAACGTGCCCGAAGGACTCCGCGAGTGCGCGTTTCATCCTGTGACCCCTGACCCCCGCGCTGCGTGTGTGGCTGGGTGCGTGGTGGCTGGGTGCGTGGTATCCCGGTGGAAGAAACGCTGCGCCCGAAGGACTCC
>CM025625.2:3108191-3125770 GCA_014621495.2 Entosphenus tridentatus
CAGTACATGCTGACGTTTTGTATGTTAAATGTAAAAGCTAAATGTGTGAATGTGTGTGTCTGTTGGAAATGTTGAGCAAACTTGGCGATATACAGTTTTTAAAACGGGAATAGGGCGAGTCTAACGGAATCTCCAACTTTCGATGATTCCTAGTCGCGATTCAAAGAATCGATTCCTGGCGCGTAGGAGGTTTACATTTTTAATTACAGAGTCTTATTTTCATTGGTATGTTATGTTTTAAAGTTTTCAGGAGTTCATAATTATATTTTTGCCCCGATCAACGCTGGATATTTCCCGCTCGTAGCAGTTTATATCGACTTTATAACCAACTTATAGTAAACGGGAATCGGCCAATTCTAAAGGAGTCTACAACCTTCGATTCCTTTGCGCGATTCAGAGAATCGATTCTTGGCTCGGTCAGGTTTAAAAATAAGTAATTACAGTTGTATTTTCATTGGTATGTAATGTTTTAAAGTTTTCAGAAGATTTTAAATGTATTTTCCCCCCGGGAAACGCTGGGTATATCGAGTTTATAGCACAAAGTCTTTGCCTGACACGTGTAGATTGCCCACCCGGCCGAGGCTGGGTGCTGGGGCCGCTACCCCCCCCCCCCGCGCTAGAATAATACTGTGTAATCGCTATAATTTTATTATCTACCGACCCTATAATAGTAATTGGGCACATTGGGGTGGGGGGGGAGTGAGGAGGACGTGAAACTGTTTTGAATTTACCTCAGCGTCGCGTGTTAACGCGTGTGCATATTTTTAACGTGAATTAAAAATGGCGTCCACCCCGCGGCGACGGCGTTGCTGCCCGTTGCCAGGGGCAACCGCCCTCGCGCATGCGCAAATGCGTGCCTCGTCACGTGCCGGTCGGAAAAAGTAAATAAATAAATAAAGAGAAATCGCACTAAATCGATAATCGGACCAATTTAAAGTTTAGAGACGAAAAATCGGAAATGCCTATTCCCACGGCCCGAGCGCCAAATCCCTCGCAAGCGAGCGTACGCAGACAGACAGACAGACAGACAAAAAGTGACGTTTATAGGTAAGAATATATATATAAGAATAAATAAAAGAAGATTGCCACTAAGGAGACAAAATCGTCCGGGCGTGGTGCTGGCCACCCTCCCCCTTGTGTGCCATTCCTGCCTGCATAAGTGCTCGCTAACAGCGTTTACCCCAACAGTATGTTACTGGCTATACGGGGGATCTTTGTCTTTGTATGTTGCAGTGGTTCGCACACTGCAATACTACCCAATAAACGCTTGAGTTTGATTCCTGGCAATGCGTACGTTAGTAGTACTTTTCTGGCCTTGGCCTCCCCTAGGTCGACTCAGTCATACATGAGTACTTGGTGGTGTGTACAACATCAGGACTGCGGGTACAAACCTTACTGGTCATGGTTTTAGTCAAACCACCACCTTGCATACCATTGAAGCCTTAATAGGCCCTGCATGGTCATTCATGTCTATTTTGCATACACCTGTGACTGTATTCACTTAAATACATATGGATGAGAGTTAAAACTCCAGTCATCTGTCGACTCAACCAATCATCTCTAATAATTATTAATGGGAATTAAAGGTCTGTATATGGACCTATACAGTGAGGGAAAAACGTATTTGATTCCCTGCTGATTTTGTACGTTTGCCCACTGACAAAGAAATGATCAGTCTATAATTTAATGGTAGGTTAATTTGAACAGTGAGATACAGAATACCAACAAAACAATCCTGAAAAACGCATGTCAAAAATGTTATAAATTGATTCACATTTTAATGAGGGAAATAAGTATTTGACCCCCTCTCAATCAGAACGATTTCTGGCTCCCAGGTGTCTTTTAAATAGGCAACGAGCTGAGATTAGGAGCACGCTTTTAAAGGGAGTGCTCCTAATCTCAGCTTGTTACCTGTATAGAAGACACCTATTAACAGAAGCAATCAATCAATCAGATTCCAAACTCTCCACCATGGCCAAGACCAAAGAGCTCTCCAAGGATGGCAGGGACAAGATTGTAGATCTACACAAGGCTGGAATGGGCTACAAGACCATCGCCAAGCAGCTTGGTGAGAAGGTGACAACAGTTGGTGCGATTATTTGCAAATGGGAGAAACACAAAAGAACTGTCAATCTCCCTCGGCCTGGGGCTCCATGCAAGATCTCACCTCGTGGAGTTGCAATGATCATGAGAACGGTGAGGAATCAGCCCAGAACTACACGGGAGGATCTGTTCAATGATCTCAAGGCAGCTGGGACCATAGTCACCAAGAAAACAGTTGGTAACACACTACGCCGTGAAGGACTTAAATCTTGCAGCGCCCGCAAGGTCCCCCTGCTCAAGAAAGCACATATACATGCCCGTCTGAAGTTTTCCAATGAACATCTGAATGATTCAGAGGACAACTGGGTGAAAGTGTTGTGGTCAGATGAGACCAAAATGGAGCTCTTTGGCATCAACTCAACTCGCCGTGTTTGGAGGAGGAGGAATTCTGCCTATGACCCCAAGAACACCACCTCCACCGTCAAACATGGAGGTGGAAACATTATGCTTTGGGGGTGTTTTTCTGCTAAGGGGACAGGACAGCTTCACCGCATCAAAGGGACGATGGACGGGGCCATATACCGTCAATTTTTTGGTGAGAACCTCCTTCTCTCAGCCAGGGCATTGAAAATGGGTCGTGGATGGGTATTCCAGCATGACAATGACCCAAAACACACGGCCAAGGCAACAAAGGAGTGGTTCAAGAAGAAGCATATCAAGGTCCTGGAGTGGCCTAGCCAGTCTCCAGACCTTAATCCCATAGAAAATCTGTGGATGGAGCTGAAGGTTCGAGTTGCCAAACCTCAGCCTCGAAACCTTAATGACTTGGAGAAGATCTGCAAAGAGGAGTGGGACAAAATCCCTCCTGAGATGTGTGCAAACCTGGTGGCCAACTACAAGAAATGTCTGACCTCTGTAATTGCCAACAAGGGTTTTGGCACCAAGTTCTAAGTCATGTTTTGCAGAGGGGTCAAATACTTATTTCCCTCATTAAAATGCAAATCAATTTATAACATTTTTGACATGATTTTTTCTGGATTTTTTGTTGTTATTCTGTCTCTCAGTGTTCAAATAAACCTACCATTAAAATTATAGACTGATCATTTTTTAGCCAGTGGACAAACGTACAAAATCAGCAGGGGATCAAATACTTTTTTCCCTCATTGTAGTTTGCTGACCCCAACACTGCAATATAGCATTTCACCTTTTGATTAGGCCTGCACTTCCCCATGTTCATTTCATTGTGGAGACACAATTATAGTACATTATAGTAAATTATGTTTCAGTGTACACCACTGCTAGATAAGAGCCTCTCCACCCTGTGTGCATCGTGGGACGATACTTCACTACGCAGATCCGTGTGGGTTCACGGAGGTGGGGGGGAATATATGTTGGAGCGTCGTACAATGCAACACTGGATTTTGCTCCAATAACTTTTTCTGACATTGGCTACATGAGTAATAGGTATATTAAATGCCTTATACATTAATAACATATAATTTGCAATACATAGGCTTTTACGACCAATATTATGCACCATAATTGATTTTTGTGTCAGATCGCGTGAGTAAAATGTGTGTCATTCACCTCTGCCACCGAACAGAGACAATTAATACATCTGCCACGTGAACAAACGTGCAAATGTATTACTACTTCAGCCCCACCAGTGCGTATTGGAGAGCAATCCACACTACATTTAACAATTTGGGAGCGGTGTTTCTCGCTAGTAGTTGCAACCAGCATCATCAGGCAATAGTAATTTAGCACATTTGCTCACATGAACAGCATTATTCATTGGCCGTGTCGGGTGGAGGAGGGTGTACAACACACATATACTGATGGGATCTGAGCCCAAAATAAGTATCAGTTATTAATTTAATGTTCGGTTCCAATGCTGCCGAATATTATCGGTAAGGGCAATCCAGGAACATTGCGGGGCCCATTCAGCAGTAGTGCAATATTGTACAAAATGTACGATGCACTGTTGTGGTCGATTGTGAGTGTTAAGGAAGTAAAATGATACACACAGATGTTGGATAATGTCGAAATGAATGTAATTACATTTTAATATTTCTCAGGTATGAGCCTTTGGGAAATATTTTCTCCAGTAGCATTTGAGCAGGCAAATTATCTGGGTTTCACCTTTATTAATGTCAGCAACAGAGCATCCTGTTAAACACCTGCTGCCAGGTTGCTTGATTTACAAGACAAAACAAATCCTTGTCAATACAGCTATTATTTTATCAACCACAATCTTCCATGACAAAACAATATTGCATTTTTATATTTGCCATGGTTGCTTATTTCTGAGTTGTAATCTCAATATCATATAGTGAAGGGTAGGGAACATTTTACCACAGCGCAGGTTGTCTAAATACACCTATTAAACATTGGGAATGACTTTAAAATAACTGCATAGTTTTGTATTTACTTATTTCAATTGCATTTTAATTGATGGGGTTTTTTGCCACAAAGTTTGAACCTAAAGTTAAATATTGATGTAGCTTGGTGTGCCTTCATTTTAGCTAAGGTCTCAAATATGTTGGCTTACAAGATTGATATTTTAGATTAGGCCAGTGTGAACAATATGAGTTTACACTTCGCAGCCAAAGCTAATTTATTTATGATGAAATTGAACGACCAATAACAGTGGATTGTGTGTGTGCATGTGCCAAAACCAACAGCACTTACCCCAACAGTCTGGCAAAGGCTATATGGGTGATCTTTGTCTTTGTTTGCCAACCCAGGAGTGGCAGATGGAACATATAACCAACGGAAGTATAGTGATAACAACAATGCCAGAGAACCATACTCAAAAACAATTTCACTCTAGATTCATTGCAAAGAAATACTCTGTAAAATGGAATAAAGTACAGTTGAAAATAGACATATTGAATGCATACATATGTACGTGATGTTTTCATCAGACTGTGGTAATTAAATAGAAATACATTTAGTTTAAAACGTATGCTTTCGCGACCAATATTATTCATAATAAAGGTTTTTGGGGTTAGATCGCGTAAGTATCAATGTGCCGTAACCCTCCACCACCCGACACAGCCAGTAAAGTTTGTCACGTAAACAACGCGCCAATTAGTTGTTACTTCAGCCCACCGGTGCATTGGAGAGTAAATCCACAACATTTACAATTTGAGTACGACGTTGCGCTGGTAATTGCACGATTAAAAAGTTTTATTAACTTCTCAGCAGGAACAGAAAAAACAAAACAAAAAGAGTACTGAAAAACACTCTTTCCCGGGCGCCTCGATCGGCCCCTTCGAGTCTCCGTCACATCCGCGGGCTCCACTCACATACAACTCAGCAGAAGAAGCTCGCCGCCATAACGCACACCGTCCCATGCCCCTTATATACATTCATTACCACCATACACCCGTGCGCTGTTCTATCGCATCACCTTCCCCGGATCGAACACGTATATTCCTCGCCCATATGATTTAGCAGGCCAGTTAACATGTGCATGGCCCTCCCCTTCTCTATACCCGCCAGTCCCCTCGCTACTCTACGCCGGGTAGGGGCCATTTCCACTTCACACTTGCGGCTTTGTATCCCAGCCTAACCAGATCTACTTCAATCACTCTTTCTAGCAACCTCCTCGCCCAGTAGCACACCCCCAAAGGTGATATAGGGGACCCATCCAACTCTTTTCTGCGGGCTCCCCATAAGGCTTCCTTTGTCGCGCCTATTATGGCCCACGTTCGATCTCTGTTATCTCCCCGCACCTCCCTTAAGACTCCCCACATAATGTCCCGACTTGTCACCTGCGACGGGTAAAACCAAGACAACAGCAGACTGCTCAGTCTCCACACCTCCTGTGCGAAGGGACACTTCACCATGACATGCACCGCGTCCTCGTCTGTGCTGCAGCCCCTCGGGCATTTGGGCGAATGTGCCATTCGGCGGGAAAACATGAAGCCCCTCGTCGCTAATCTATCCCATACCGCCAACCAGGACAGATCTCTCTGTTCTTTTGTGAGTGCCGTTGATGAGATGTTCTTCCACACTTGGCAGTACATAGTCCTCTTTGCGCCCATCACCCCCTCGCAAGCCTCTCCTTCATTTATTTCGGCCAGTACCTCCTTGGAGTTCCACGGTCCCCCTCTCTGACTCAAATTATACTTTTTTATGTAGTCTCCCACCGCCGCATTCAGCCATCCTTGTGGCCAGGCCAAGGGCGTGCCCGCCGGTAATGGGGTCATCCCAAGCCCCCTCAGGAGCCACGTCAGGCGATACCTTAAATAACAAGCGGCCTTCCCCCGGGGCTCTTCGGAAAAGAATAGCCTCAAGGTGTTGCACACAAAAATTGAGGATAGCACACGTGCAATATTTGGGGCGCCCTTCCCCCCGTTCTCGACGCGTTTACACATCACCACCCTCTTCACTCTATCCATCCCGCCTCCCCAAATGAATCTAAACAACAGCGATTCCAGGATTCTTGCCTCCCTCCTACCTGGCGGGTACACATATGCGAGGTAGTTGAGTGTTGGTAAAACCACCACCCTCACTACCAGAATCCTCCCTTCCATCGTGAGCCGTCTCCTGGCCCACTTGCCTAACTGTCCCATTACCTGCTTTATCCTCCCGTCCCAGTTTCGTTCCGCCGACCTCTCTCGACAAAAGGACACTCCCAAGACCTTGACTTCCTCCGTCTTTATCCCCAACTCAGGCGGCCGGCCCTCAAATAGTCTCGGATCCCCGAAGGCCATCAATTCGCTCTTTCTCGCGTTCACCTTCAAGCCGGAGGCCAGGCCGAAGCGGTTTGTCTCCTTCATGGCCCCCCATACTGATGCCACGTCCCTACAGAGCACGACTACGTCATCCATATATAGCGCCACCTTCCCCTGTTCCTTATTCCCGGGGATGGTCACTCCCTTAATCTCCTCATTGTTTCTCATTGCCTGTGCAAGGGGTTCCATACACATTACAAATAGAACCGCGGACATCGGGCACCCCTGTCTCACCCCTGACTCTACTGGGATTGTCCCCGAGAGCTCCCCATTTATCAGTAGTCTGGTCTTGAGCCCTTGGTAAAGACGCCTCACCCAATCGACCAAGGGTCCCCTCACCCCTATTTTTTCCAACACTGCGAACATGTACTCGTGCGAGAGGCGATCGAAAGCCTTCTCAAGATCCAGGCTAAGAAGCCCTAGGGGGCATCCCCTCTCTCCTTCTACCTCTATTGCCTCCCTTAATAAAATCAGGGAGTCCGAAATCCTCCTTCCTGGCACCGCACACGTCTGGTCGGGTTCGACTACTCCATCCACCACCTTCCCCAGGCACGTCGCAGCTATTTTTGCCATGATTTTGTAATCCGAGTTCAGGAGCGTAACTGGACGCCAGTTTCCCAACTCTCTCCGGTCCCCCTTCTTATACATCAGCGTGATGAGCCCCTCGCACATTTCTTCTGGCACCAGTCTGCCCTCCAGCATTTCTCTATACATCTGCAGCATGTCCCCTTTCATTAAATCCCAGAATGTAATGTAGAATTCTGCTGGAATTCCATCCAGTCCTGGCGTCCTATTCCTATTCTGCCTCCTCACTGCCTCCTCCACTTCCTCCATCTGGATCCTCCCTCCCAGTGCCTCTGGGTCCTTAACCTCATGTCTTAGCTCCCCTAGTAGTGCCTCCCTTATTCCCTTATCCGTTCCCTTCCTCCCATACAACTCCCCATAGTACTCCTCCACTATCTCTATCATACCGTCTGTCGTTGCCTGCCTGCCTCTGACCAGACTCACCAATTCTCTAAGTGTGTTGTCTCCTGCCTTGCATTTCTTAAAGAAGAAACTCGTACATTTCTCTCCCTGTTCCGTTGCCCTGACCCTTGCCCTGTATGCCATTTGTTTGACTCTTTTCTCCAATACCGAGGATAACCTTCCCTTTAATCTCCGTATATCCTCACCCACCGGGAATCCCAGCGCAAGTAACCTGTGCTTCTTCTCGATTCTAGCGTTCCACAGCTGCAGTTCCCTGTTTACACTCCTCCTTCTACTATGTGTCTGGAAGAGAGCCTTTATCCGGCCCTTCACCATGCTCCACCACTCCACCCTCGTGGCAAAGCATTCCTGCAGGGTCGTTCAGTCTTTGTACTTCCTTACAAAGTCTTCCACGACTCTTCTGTCTTCCAACAGGCTTACATTCATTTTCCAGGTTCCCTTCCCCATCTTCAGGCCACCTTGAATATCGAGCTTTGCCTTCACCAAATTGTGATCTGACAAGGGGAAGGGTTCCAGGTCTGCCCCATCCACCTTCACATTGGCAGACACAAAGATGAAATGTATTCGCGATTGCGTTCTACCGCCCTTATCCGACCACGTATATCCCGGTCTCACCGGGTGTACCTTTCTGAAGGTGTCAGTCATTTCAAAATCCTCTATCAGCGCCTTCAACTTCCTAGAGGAAGGGTCGAGCCTCCTCCCAGCCACCAATAATAGGTCTGCCAGGCACAATGGGCAGTTAAAATCACCCCCCATTATGACTTGCCGTCTCGTCACGAGCAGGGTCGCTACATTATTCCATAAGTCCACTCTTTCTGTGCACGTTGTGGGGGCGTACACATTTATTAGTCTCAGGTGTGCCTCTCCATAAGACACGTCCACATAATGGAGGCGGCCCGGGATCACCTCTTGGGACCCGACTATCTGTATACCCCTCCTTCCTAGGAGGGTAACCTCCCCCGTGCATCGATTTTCATTACTCCCGGACCAAAAGTAGTAGCCATCCCAGCTCTCCAGCAGCTCCACCCGGCCCAGGGTATATGGTAGGTGGCATTCTTGGAGGAATACCACCTCCCTCTTGGTAGCCTGTAGCAGTTATATTATTGCTCCTCTCCTCCCCTTTCCCTTCAAACTTCTCACATTCACGGACGCCACGGAAAGTTCCATGTCGGGGTGTGTCTCAGTCCGACTCGGCCCTCTCCGCTCGCCCTCCGTAACAGTCTTCGTTCGCCAGCTCCCGACATTTCATTTTGCCCCTTGCTCTCAAGGGTTTCCCCCTGCGCCGGCTCCCCACCGTTTCCTCCATCCCCTCCCTCAAGGCCTCTGTGTCCAGCGAGGAGTCCGAGGGTTCCGTGTTGTCTGAAGGGGCGACTCTTTTTGGGGCTCTCTGTATCCTTCTTTCCCTTCCGATTGGTCCCTCCCATGTCTCGCTATCGCCTTCCTCCTGCTGTCCTTCCCCTTTTCCTTCATCCTCCTCCACCGCCTCCGCCCAGTCATCCACAGTTGTGTCGGAGATGCTGCCCATGCCGTCGCTCCCCTTCCCCGCCATCCCCCCTTCCTGCTCGCTCGATGTCGATTCTGCTCTTTTTGCATGCCTCTCCCCTTCTCTCCCACCGTCCGTCGTTGGTAGCTGCTGCACCGCCACCTCCCCTCGTTCTTCCCTCACCAGTTCCTTAACCGGGTCCAGTTTGGTCCCACCCCCTTCCTCATCCCCCGCTCCTTCTACCCTATACGCCCTAACCTTGTTGGCGTACGACTCCGGACAATTTTTGTAGAGATGTTCTCGACTACCGCAGAGGTTACATTGTGCCGGAACACTGCATTCTTCTACCTCGTGGTCCAGTGCCTTGCATCTGTAGCAGACCTTTGTCTTGCACGCTGCGGCCAGGTGACCGCTTCCCCCACACCTCCTACACAGTTTAGGTTGTCCGGCATACACAACATATCCCCGGTTGCCTCCTATGTTCAGGGCACTCGGGATGTGTCTCAAGGCCCCTCCCTCTGTTTTCAGCCGCACCCTCCATTGTCTTGCCCCTGTCCATATCCCCACTGAGTCCCTCACCTTTTTACAGCTGAGCAGTGCTGTCTTAGCCAGACTTCCACGTCATGGTCTTGTAGGGCTTCATTATATAGGAAAATAGTCACCACCTTCGTGTCGAGCTCTGATAACAGTTGTAGCTTCATTGATGTCAATGGCTTCTCCTCCGCTTTTTCCTCGAAGCGGGTCATAAATCTTTGTAGCAGGGGGCTTGAGTTGAAGCTTACATCAAATGCCCTCCCTCCCGGCAGGGTTATCAAACAGTACAAGTCTGTTGGCTCTATTTGTAGCAAGCCCATCATTATTGACCGTACAAAGGTCGCTCGGTCGATGGTCACTTCTTCTGCTACCTCGTCCTTCATCACTACTCTGACACAATTATGTCGTTTGACATGAGGTGGTGTCAGACTCGCCCATGCCCCTCCTCACCATTTCCCGGCTCGTTCCCGGGGCCTCCCAGCTCCCACCGGTCCAACATCCACTGTCGCGTTCTCCCTCCGGGCATCTCCCTGGCTTCGTTCCCCACCCTCCGCTCGGGGGCGCCCGCCTCTCTGCCTCCCGACGCCATACCTTTTTCTCCTCGGCCTCGCTCACCCACTCCATCAGCTTCCGCCCTCCCCTCCATTTCCTCCATCCTCTCCTTCTGCCGTGCCTCCGCCGCGCTCCTCTCCACCCATCCCCGTGCCTCCTTCACGCCACCCCCTGCTGCCGGCAGGTCGGTCTGGTTACCCCAGTCCCCTCCGGCGGCGCAGGTGGTGTCGGTGGTCCTCTGCGTCTTCTTCTTTTCTTCTGCAGTCACCGTCTGGCCGACTCGGTCGTCCCAGGCTCCGCCAGCAGTGCAGGTGGCATTCATTGCTCTTGTCGCTCTCCCTGCTTCCTTTTCATCTGCTGCGGGCATAAGCTGGGCGGCTCGGTCATCCCGGTCTCCTTCAGCAACTCGGGTGGCCCTCTTGGTCCTTGACTTTTGCCTTTTCCTTTCTTCGTCTGTTGCAATCTCCGTCTCCATTCTCCAACAGTCCCCGCTTCTTGGCAGCGTGGTCATCCCTGGCCACACGGTCAGGGCCCCCGCAGGCCACGGGGCTGGTGGCTAGGTCTCACTTGAGATCCAGACGGGCTGGAAGGATCACCTCGATGCTCCTGGTATCCCCCCCTGGCAAGCCAGGGTAGTTCCGCTCTCCTCATCGGGCGATTTGCCAGAATAGTGAAACAATCCACCTGCTTCCGTCTTAAATCGAGCCAGATGACGTCATCACTGAACCCATCAGGTGCAGAGATCAGAGGGGGAGGAGGGGATTATTGTAATTAAATAATATATTATTAATCAGTTAATTCGCACGTTTCCTTAATATGGAATACAGTTGTAAGGTGTAATACTTAATAATACGCTTCCAGGCCGCACTAAGCCCGTAGCTGTTAGAGTGGTGAAAGTTATTTGTATTTTTCTCATTTTCAATACATTCTCGAATTACTCGGCCAGTAATAATTAGGATTAATTGCTTATGTGGCAGATGCTATATTGGAGAGATGAGACGTAAAAGATGGGGGGTAAGACTAAAATAACACCAAATAAATATTAAATACTCACAAACACAAATGCCGGAAATTGCAGAACATTCCTGCCAACAAAGACACCCATTTGATCGTACAGAAATTGTATATGTACAGTGAGGGAAAAAAGTATTTGATGCCCTGCTGATTTTGTACGTTTGCTCACTGACAAATAAATTATCAGTCTATAATTTTAATGGTAGGTTTATTTGAACAGTGAGAGACAGAATAACAACAACAAAAAATCCAGAAAAACGCATGTCAAAAATGTTATAAATTGATATGCATTTTAATGAGGGAAATAAGTATTTGACCCCTCTGCAAAACATAACTTAGTACTTGGTGGCAAAACCCTTGTTGGCAATCACAGAGGTCAGACGTTTCTTGTAGTTGGCCACCAGGTTTGCACACATCTCAGGAGGGATTTTGTCCCACTCCTCTTTGCAGATCTTCTCCAAGTCATTAAGGTTTCGAAGCTGACGTTTGGCAACTCGAACCTTCAGCTTCCTCCACAGATTTTCTATGGGATTAAGGTGTGTAGACTGGCTAAGCCACTCTAGGACCTTAATGTGCTTCTTCTTGAGCCACTCCTTTGTTGCCTTGGCCGTGTGTTTTGGGTCATTGTCATGCTGGAATACCCATCCATGACCCATTTTCAATGCCCTGGCTGAGGGAAGGAGGTTCTCACCAAAGATTTGACGGTACATGGCCCCGTCCATCGTCCCTTTGATGCGGTGAAGTTGTCCTGTCCCCTTAGAAAAACACCCCCAAAGCATAATATTTCCACATCCATGTCTGACGGTGGGGATGGTGTTCTTGGGGTCATAGGCAGCATTGCTCCTCCTCCAAACATGGCGAGTTGAGTTGATGCCAAAGAGCTCCATTTTGGTCTCATCTGACCACAACACTTTCACCCAGTTGTCCTCTGAATCATTCAGATGTTCATTGGCAAACTTCAGACGGGCATGTATATGTGCTTTCTTGAGCAGGCGGACCTTGCGGGCACTGCAGTATTTCAGTCCTTCACGGCGTAGTATGTTACCAACTGTTTTCTTGGTGACTATGGTCCCAGCTGCCTTGAGATTATTGACAACATCATCCCGTGTAGTTCTGGGCTGATTCCTCACCGTTCTCATAATAATTGCAACTCCACGATGTGAGATCTTGCATGGAGCCCCAGGCCGAGGGAGATTGACAGTTCTTTTGTGTTTCTTCCATTTGCGAATAATCATACCAACTGTTGTCACCTTCTCACCAAGCTGTTAGCGATGGTCTTATAGCCCATTCCAGCCTTGTGTAGGTCTACAATCTTGTCCCTGACATCCTTGGAGCGCTCTTTGGTCTTGGCCATGGTGGAGAGTTTGGAATCTGATTGATTAATTGCTTGCTTCTGTGAACAGGTGTCTTTTATACAGGTAACAAGCTGAGATTAGGAGCACTCTCTTTAAGAGTGTGCTCCTAATCTCAGCTCGTTGGTATTCTGTATCTCATTGTTCAAATAAACCTACCATTAAAATAATAGACTGATCATTTATTTATCATTGTTCAAACGTACAAAATCAGCAGGGGATCAAATACATTTTTCTCTCACTGTATTATGGATTTACTCTCCAACACACCGGTGGGCTGAAGTAGTAAATAATTGACGCCTTGTTTACGTGACAGATCTTACTGGCTGTGTCAGGTGGTGGAGGGTTATGACACATTTATACTTACGCGATCTAGCCCAAAAAGCTTTAGTATGGAGAAATACATTCCTCAGTAGGATACATAGAGAAGATAGGCAACTGTTTAATGACTGAAATAAAATAACATTTAAGTCCACCGTACAATCGGCCTTTAAAATCTATGTTTTCCAAATACGTGTGTTTAATCACGGCCAGCCCATGCACCAATCTGTGCTTCGCTGAGTCTCATATAAAGGGTGTGGCTCATATGAATGCCACTGGAGTGTCACTTATTACTGAATATTGTTGAATGTAATTGACTTCAGGCCAATATGTCCGCGGATATTTCTTGCCAATGAATCTTGTTGTTTATATTGGCCGTGAAACTAGTGCCTTTTTATTTAATTCATTAACAGGCAAGAGTTAATGTAATATCGTCAATACGATTAGAGTGTTGGCTTGTCCTTATTGAATCACCGGCCAGTGCTGTGTGTCTCACGATTCGCCATATCAGCATGTGATATTAAATGACATTTGGTGTTGCGAGCGGTTATCTCATATGGCTTGACATATTGCTATGGTCTGTGCAATAATTTCCATGGTGCCGTATGTCACCATGGGATAACTTGACGTATTAACACGCTGTCTTCAATCAAAGGGTTGTGGTGGTTTGACTCTCGGATAGATTCATAGATTGGCACATCCCATTCAATCACTACAGTGGCGATGTCCACCTCTCTTGGACTAAGGCTGATTATCCAGTGTCCCGTGTTTGCAATCACCGAGGCAGTAATTATCTTAACCAGTGGTTGTGCGTTCCTTCAATGCGGTGCTTTGGAGTCTGAGCCAATTGCACGGAGCTCACCGATGTCAATTAAACATCACCGTGCAGAGCAATGAGGTGACGTGCCAAAAGCAGTACGGCAAATAGACTGCGCGCATTCAGGTTTCGGCTTACTTGTGCGATTTCAAATGTTACCCACCCGTTGTCAGAGAAGGAGAACAATGGCCTTCAACCCCTCACTAACAAAAATAAATCCCGATGGAAAGTGAAAGAGAAGCCAAGTCACTGAACTTTGAAGGTAAATGTATATCATTATTATTTGCACGTACTTGTATGTTGTTATAGATTACTGGCATTTCAAAGAGAATTGTTAATAAGGATGGGATTCGAGCTGTGTCCTTTACGAATTAAATTAACCTATCCCCTTGTGTCCCATCCCTTGAGCCTCAGTGGCGCCATGAACAAGACAATGATTTGTGCTCCGACTTAACATCTGCAACATCCCTGGCTCCCATTCCACTAAATTCTATACCCTTGACCCCAAGTGTGACATCATTTTCACCTCTCCCCATTTAAAATGGTGACACAGACCGTGGTTTCAACTATTGAACGATTGAACCTTTTTTTGACCAAGTAAGGCCCGCTGAACATTATAACTCTGTTTCAGAAACGACCTGGCTACAAATGATAGCCCAGTGAAGTGTCGTATTATGTGGAAATGTATAGCAGCCAAATACTATAAACGCATGTTTTCAAATGTGGAGGGAAAAAACAGAGGACTCGGAAAGAAAAATCCACGTGACCACTGGAAGAGAGAAACGCAGACCTCAAATATACAGCAGGTGTCAGGGTTGGGATTGAACCCACTACCTTCTGTATACCAGGCGAGGCAATTAACATCTCGCCACCGTTTAAAGTGGTGTACATCAGCTGGTGGTACACGGGCCTGGGTGCGACCCATAAAGACTCTCGGATGGCTTGCCAAGCTATGGCCCACTGCGAGAACAAAAAATGCCCAAGGTGTAATCAGACGATGTTGGAGAGAAGTATGCAAGAGACAGAGATGGCGTGAGATGACAGAAGAGTTGGGAAAACAAGAGATTCAGGTGTATACGAATTGAGAAAGTTGTTGACAAGAGCTCAAGATGCAGTGAGATAAGAGAAAATAAATCGCAAGAGATCGAGATGTAGTTGAGATTAGAGAATGGAGATAGGTAAGAGATGAATTAAGGTGCCACGTGTCCTATCTCTTGCCACAACGTGCGAGACACTCAACGTTTGTGGCATCGACCTAGCCCCACTTCCTGTCTCCCGTCCTCCAGAATCCCATCTCCTCTCATTCCATGTGGCAAAGTCATTCACACCCCCCCCCCCGGCCCAGTTGATAAATGGTGGCGCCACCCATGCTCTTCCACATGCAAAAATACGGAAAAGAATATCTGCATAATATCCCAATGTATGTTTAACACGTAGGCTTTAGTGACCAATATCATCCATAATAAAGGTTTTTTGGGTTAGATCGGATTCATAAAAATGTGTCGTTAAATCCGCTACCACTTGACACAGCCAATGAGTAAGGTTTGTGACGTGGACACGAATGCCGATTAGTTGGAGAGTAAACTCACAACATTTACAATTAGAGTACGACATTTCTCTGGCAATTATAACCACCTTCAGGCAATAGCTAGAATTTTTAAGACATCCTCACGTTTCAGACGTATATAGGGGAATAAAGGCACTTTCGTCACTGTGGGCCTATCAGGTGCGAAGACCAGAGGGTGTTAATGTAGTCATATAAGTTATATAGGTTACAATGCATGGTTATCCTGAAAATGGGTCTTGAGTCTCACTGAAAATCTCTCGTTAATTTATGTGAGACTAGTCTTTGTACTGTATTGTGATATTTTCTTCACTGGCTAAGGGTCAACCGCAGAAGCCCACACTTTTTTGAACAGGACACACATTGACTTTGACAAATACCTAATGGGTATAATATGATCATTACTGCACAGCATATTGTGTATGGCACACTACATCATAATTATTGTATTTTTGCTCAGTGAATGTGTGCCTTCATGCTCCTTACAATACAATTTTTTAAACATAATTTATCATTTTATGCTGGTATGATTTAACTTAATTGATTCATAATGTATAGAAAGTTTAAAAATATCCCTGATCAATGAGCAACGGAGTCACACTTTTCTGGAATGGTGGCCTTCAGCCACTAGTTGAAATTCTCATGGTTGGATTTAGTCTCTTAATTATTACCACAAAATGATTGTAATATTATTGACCCTGGATGGGGGTTATTGGCTGTGAGCTCCTGACCATACTTTGAACTTGCCATCTTTTCAATTTAAGTCAAGCACACAAGCCACACCGTCAGCCTAACGTGAGCGGATACTTGTCGTACGAATGAGGGTGTTTTTTTTTTCGTTAAGAAGCACAGCTCATTGCTGTTGAACCACATTCCACAAAAGCCCTCTTTCAGAGTTCCGCGCAGATGAGTGTCCCAGGGGCTGGGTCAAGGGACTCGGCCAATTGTTCTTAAACATCCTGTTTTGATTTTCCCCACAATTCTGTCAGTGCATGTGTTTGGAGTGGCTAAGCATTATCCTGTTGAAACACTATTCTCCTTTACCGTCCATGGGGCTTTCAACGTGTCTTCATTGAACATTATAGATTGTTGCGGTGGAATTTAAGCAGCAAATAGCCTTGCACTCATTCCATTATTTTAAAAAAACATGCTCATGTCCTAAATACATCTATCTAATAAATGTGTTAATATGTCCACGGTTAAAATAGTTGTCACAATAATGCAACTTCATTTTATAACTTTCACCTTTAATATACTTTAAAAAGAGGGAAGGAAATGCTGCTCTTATAATGTGCCGTTGAGCAAGGGCAACACGACCTTCGATCGTGTGATGCTTCTGCCATCTGGTGGTAAATCTGAAGAACAACAAATAAAACATTGCACGAGTTCCATGGTCATGCTCTCAATCACTGCATTTCATATATAAATATAAAATTGCACCAACATAGATTGTAGAATTACGAAGCATATATTTAGTTATTGAAAGACCCTCATTTAGTTAAAGATAATTTAGGAATAGTTAGAAATACATATTGTTATCAAGTAGCATTACCAATAGGTTCCACATCAGTCCCTGGTTCTTAAGGCAAGGTAATACAAACTAAAGTTAAAAAGTGGATTAATAAAGAGCAAGGTATTTTAAACGAGAATAAGTGTTACCCTTTGTGGCAATAAAACACGTGTTTAAACACCAAATATAAACATTTTGCAAGGAATCAAGTTTGCATTAACCACACGTACTTGTGGTGAACATGCAAACAAACATGCTCTGATAATATATGCAGTGTCTTTGAAACTGATTGGCCTACACCAGAGACAACCTTCTTTAGGGCCTGATCTCATCAGTGTCAGATCAGAGAACACTGGTGAGACTAGGCCCTATTATTTTTACATACTTTGATACTGACAAAAAATATACCATTTTGTAGCAAGGTATTTAACATCATTAGACCTCCTTTGCCAGTACCAAAATATAATAAAAGGATTTTTCCCCTTTTTCTGGAAACAAAACTAAAACCTTTTTACGAGGATTCATATCTGCATTAACCACAATACTTGCAGTCAAAATGCAAACAAAAACATACTATGATAATATATGCATTGTCCTTGAAACTGATTGGTCCACACCAAGGGACGGCTTTCTTTTGAGCCTCGACCCAATTGGTGC
>CM025625.2:3125780-3144926 GCA_014621495.2 Entosphenus tridentatus
AAGGGACGGCTTTCTTTTGAGCCTCGACCCAATTGGTGCTCAACCACCGGACGCCAAAGGCGTACAGCTCAAAGACAATGCACTATCAAAGTAATGAGGGCACGGGGTAAGCATCTACATCATGAGACCTCCTTTGCCAGTACCAAAATACAATAATAGGGGTTTTCCCCTTTTTCTGGCAACAAAACTGAAACCTTTTTACAAGGATTCATGTCTGCATTAACCACAATACTTGCAGTCAAAATGCCAAAAAAACATACTATGATAATATATGCATTGTCCTTGAAACTGATTGCTCCACACCAAGGGACGGCTTTCTTTTGAGCCTCGACCCAATTGGTGCTCAACCACAGGACGCCAAAAGGCGTACAGCTCAAAGACAATGCACTATCAAAGTAATGAGGGCTCGGGGTGAGCATCTACATCATTAGACCTACTTTGCCAGAACCAAAATATAATAATAGGGTTTTTCCCCTTTTTTTTTCTGGCAACAAAACTGAAACCTTTTTACAAGGATTCATGTCTGTACTAACCACACATTTTTTTTTACCCAATAATGTCAGTGTGTGACGCATGTGACGTCACTCCACGTCGACCAACCTCCTTCAGTAATAATCATGAACAGGTTACGTCCACCACATGGACCCGCCCCTCATTAAAAATCATGAGCGGGTGACGTCACTCAGCATGGAGAACCCCCCCCCCTATAATTTACTATTATAATGAGCCAAGAATGTGTGTCCTGCGCGTGGCATCACTCTACGTCGGCCAGCCCCCCTCATTAATGATCATGAACAGGTGACATCCTCCACATGTAGGCAGAATCTTGACCCGGACATATTTTGCCTAACAGAAACATTTCTCACTCCTGCCGTCAATGACTTGCAGATTACGATTGACAATACAACCTTTTTCGGCTTGACCGAGGATCTAAAGGAGGTGCAATTGCCATTTATGTTCGTAATACTATTGCATGTTCACCAGCTCACTCCTTGTTGAAAAAATGTTGCTTTGAAAGTCTGGCTCTCAGAATAACTCTCCCTAATAATCAACACATATTGGTATTGTGCTGCTATAGACCGCCTAGTGGGAAGGATGTTGAAGCTGCATCTGCACTGAGAGAGCTTCTTGGGGGCCTCCCTAAAGGTGACATAGTTTTAGTGGGTGATCTAAATTGGAATTTGCTAAACCCGCCGGCCGTGGCCACACATTTTGCAGATGAATTTAACCTGTTTCAATTAATAAATGTCCCCACAAGACCCAACCTAAAAAATCCGGGACAGTCATCTCTGCTTGACGTCCTATTGACAAATGCCCCTCCCAATTTCGCACTGACTGGTGTTCTGGGTAATAACCTTAGTGATCACTCCTTCATTTTTGGGGTGAGATCATCAGCCAGACCCAAAGCCCCCCCTAAATTGGTTGAGAAGCACTCCATGAGACACTTCAGCACTCAGGCATTTACTAATGATGTGCTTCACTCGGATATTGACAAGGTCTGTGATATTCCAAACCTGACTACGGCTTTCAGGTACACGTTTCTCCAAATTCTTAACAAACATGCTCCGTTGGTTAAATTAAAAACTAAAGGCAACCGTCCACCATGGTTTGATCCTTTGATTACAAAGCTCATGAAAACTAGGGACAAGGCTTGGGCATGTGCTCAGAAAAGTAATTTGGTCAATGACTGGCTAGAATACAGGATTTTAAGGAATAGATGCGTCAAAAAAATACGGCATGCAAAAAATGACTACTTCTCTTCCACTCTCCTTGAATCACATGGAAATGCCAGGATTTTCTGGAAAAAAATCAAATGTATCGAAAAGGCATCCAAAACAGATAATCTGCGCGTTGAGCTTAACCGAGATGGGGAATATTTTACAGATCCACAAAAAATAGTTGACAATTTTAACCTTCATTTTTCTGAAGCTGGTACCCTATTTGATAATGTATTGGGAGTCACCCCTGCTCATGCAAATTCCTACACCCCTATCCAAACATTAAGCGAATTTAGTTTTCAGCCAATCCACGAAAGTAATGTTCTGAAACAACTGTCCTACCTCAAAGGGTCCTCCTCTACCGGAGCAGATAGTATTCCCGTCTTTGCTCGACTAACTGTTGGTCACCTAATATACAAACCTATAGCCTATATTTTCAACCTGTCCATCAAAGAAGCATCAGTTCCTCTAGAATGGAAACATTCCTATGTTAGTCCACTTCACAAAGGGGGCCCTAAAGATGATCCAAATAACTACCGACCTACCTCAATTTTGTCCCCTTTGATGAAAATTTTCGAAAAAGTATTGATCTACCAAATTAGCAGTTTCCTGTCCACCAACAATCTATTACATCTAAAACAAACTGGGTTCCGAAAAAAATACAGCACCACATCTGCTGCATTAGACTCTCTGAATCACATTTACAGTAGCCTTGATAATAAGCAGTACTGCGCCTCTCTTTTTCTTGACTTGTCCAAAGCTTTTGATACAGTAGACCACAACATCCTGCTTAGTAAAATAAGTTGCCTCGGTTTTTCCGACAACACAGTAAAATGGTTAAAAGTTACCTCTTTTCTCGCACCCAAACTGTATTCACAGATGGTTGGAGGTCAAACAGGGGTTCCACAGGGTTCCATTCTCGGCCCCCTCTTGTTCTCTCTTTATGTAAATGACTTGGGCACTGAACTAGATTATTCCAGGGTAAATCTTTTTGCAGATGACACGGTACTGATGACTGCTGGCCGCTCTCCGGATGACGTGTTTGCTAAGCTCCAGAGTGATTTCAACAAACTACAACATCAGCTAGTTGCTCTTAAACTAGTCCTAAATCATGCCAAAACCAAGGTGCTATGCTTGTCACCAGGACTAAAACAGGAAGTTATTTTCCCCCAATTACATTCCTTAAATAATGATCAAATAGAGCAAGTCAAGATCTATAAGTATCTTGGGGTCATCCTGGATTCAAAACTGAATTTTGAAGATAACATTGATTATATTGGGAAAAAGACAAAAAATAAAATTGGTTTTCTATATCGACACAAGCACTGCTTCCCCCCTATGTTCCGTTTGGAATTGATAAAAGCTACCATACTGCCTCTACTTGATTACTGTGACATTGTGTATAAATCAGCCCCAAGTACTGTACTGAAGAAGCTTGACTCAATGTATCACTCGGCCTTAAGATTTGCATTGAACTGCCCATATAGGACTCACCACTGTGATCTCTACATTGGGTCAAACTTAACATCTCTGAATGTTCGACGGCTTGTGCACCAGATCTTATTTATTCATGATGTACTTGCAAAAAAATCCGCAGATTACCTGCTGGATCTCCTCTCTGTTTCAAAGAACAAATTTGACCTAAGGTCTACACTCATTTATCAGCTTCATATTCCCTATTGCCGTACATATACTGGAGGAAGGGCCTTTGCTATTGATGCCCCCAGGGTCTGGAATGCTGTTGCCAATACATTGAAACTTGAGTCACTACCTATGAGATCTTCACTCAAAACTGCTCTAGAGGAGTTGTACACCCCTAGCTGCCAGTGCTATTCAGTGGCCTAAAATAAAATGTTTCGCTCCGGATGATCGCTACAAAGTGTGACCTGTGTTTTGATTTAGTGTGCTGATCTTAAAGGTGCATTGAAAACTTATAAT
The DNA here is from genome assembly GCA_014621495.2 of Entosphenus tridentatus. Lineage (NCBI taxonomy): Eukaryota > Metazoa > Chordata > Hyperoartia > Petromyzontiformes > Petromyzontidae > Entosphenus > Entosphenus tridentatus. The sequence continues at coordinate 3,129,437 of CM025625.2, forward strand.
ACTAAGATTGATGCTCCTGCTTTTGTGGAGTGACTCATGCAGCCAGCTATGGCTGCAGGGTTTTGGTAATACATGTTTATGCCATTTATTGTGAAAATTTCCTTCACAGTTCCTATGATCACTGTTTCATTGTTTTCATGGCTTTATTTTGGTGATTTCGAAAAGTGTATTGGTTTAGCCATGTTTGTTTGTTGTAGTACAGAGTTAGACTGATGGCCTTAATCTAAGTTGTCTTCTGGTTGTTGTTGGTCTTTTGACTTGCATCCCACTGGGATTTTTGCACACAGCGTTGGTGTACGGTGTTTTTTTCTGCAATATTTTGCTGTATTTTCTTGGATTTTCTGTTTGCACTCAGTCACATATTCACTTTAAGATGTTTTTTGTTCATGTTTTTGTTTTTTGTTTGTTGCGGTTGCACTCGATTCAAGAGCCGAATGGCTCACAGGGCTATACCTAATACATGAACTTGAACTTGAACCTTCACGTAACACGATATCCGTAACGCTATTGAGACATAGAAGTAAAAAGGATGGCATGATGAACAAGGGATTATAACCTTTAAATGAAATGTCTGTGTCAACGCGACCTTACAAATTGCACACGAATTGATGCAATGAATATCACGTCACAGTCTGCTTTTCGCTTGAAGGTTTCAGATTTACTGAAATACACCAGTCCTTGGACAGGCAAAAGGCCAATATTTATATACTATATACTAGGTTGTTGGTGGTTGTGCGGGGCGCCATAGGCACCCCCACACAACCACAGCCTGCAGCGTCCCCGGACAACCACAGCCTGCGGCGGCCCCGAACAACCACAGCCTGCGGCAGCCCCCAACAGACTGGTCAAGTAAATCCTTCATCCAGCAGTGGACTTAAGCACCAAAAAAACTCGAGTACGAATGTAATGGACAGAGCACGGCTCTCCCTCAGGGCAGCAGTGGACAGAGCACGGCTCTCCTACAAGCCAGCAGTGGAGAGCACGGGGGTCCCTCAGGGCAGCCATGGACAGAGCACGGCTATCCCTCAGGGCAGCAGTGGAGAGAGGGCGGCTCTCCCTCTGGGCAACAGTGGAGAGAGCGCGGCTGTCCCTAAAGGCAGCAGTGGACGGAGCACGGCTCTCCCTCAGGGCAGCAGCAGAGCGAGCACAGCTTTCCCTCAGGGCAGCAGCGGAGCGAGCATGGCTCTGCCTCAGGGCAGCAGTGGAGTGCGTCTGGCTCCCTCACGGCAGCAGTGGAGACAGCGCGGCTCTCCCTATAACCAGCAGTGGAGAGCACGGGGGTCCCTCAGGGCAGCAGTGGACGGAGCACGGCTCTGCCTCACTGACTCACTCGTCTTCTCTGAGTTGCATGCGATTGTGTGTGTGAGTGAGCTGTGTGTATGAGTGAGCCGTGTGTAAGTGGATCGACCATCAGCTCTCCGTGGCTGCGTCTCCGGCGCTGTGGCCGTCATGTTGCTGCTTCTCGGGCCTCTGAGGTGCGGAGCACCACAACAGGAAGTGGCCAGCTCGCGGTCACGTGACGCACTTCAACCAATCCGGGAGCGTACATGTTTGGGCGGGGCACACCTCTGGTTGGCTGCTTGCTCGCGGTCACGTCACGCACTTCAACCAATCCGGGGGCGTTAATCACAGTCACAGAAGGACAGATATGGGCTATTATATATGTGTATTCGTCAATATATTGTCCAGTATTATCCAGAAGGTTATGTTTAAACTCTTGAGCAGTTTGGACCAACCGGGTATAATTAGCAGAGATACGCTTATGTAGATAAATGAAGCCCTATTTATTTATGTTTGCATGTATTTATTTACATATGTATTTACGTATGTATTTACGTATGTATTTACCAATAGTGCTCAACAAAATCAAAAAATATTGAGGCAAATGTGCTATATCATTTGCCAAATTGTGTATCCATCCAAGAAAAAAAGGATGATATTGTAAAAAAAATGACCAATTTGTAATGGTGAGAATGACTTACATTTTTAATATTTATATGTTTCTCTATGGGTTGTAAAGGCTGGATGAATTGAAATGTAGAAAGCCAATGGATTATACAGGTAGTCCTCTACTTACGATGGAGATGCGTTACGACGACCCCATCGTATGTCGAAAATATTGTAAGTCGAAGATGGCCAAGCCTACCCAGGAGTCTTAAAGAATGGTGATAATTTAGCAAAACATAGCAATTTACCGTACCGTACTGTATAAACTATATGTATGTATTTATTAATTACAATACTGTATTGCACAGTAAAATGTAAAGTAAAAAAACAAGGTAAATTCTTAGCCTACCTATATGCACTGCAATTTAAGAGAAATGTTTTTCTGGACACAATCCTATCTGCTATATAAAATATTTTTTTTTAACATGCATTGAACGTATCATATCGTGGTAACCTTAAAATAAAATCGCTAAAGCTACGTATCATACATGCATTGAACATATCGTAACGTATTATATTGTACTGTACTCAACAAGATTATGTCCATCGTCTGCATACTTGAACGATGTTAGGTTGTTGATGGCAATTTTGTCGTATAGCTATCACCATCGTAAGATCGAAGTATCGTAAGTCGGACCATCGTTACTCGGGGACTACCTGTACTATATACAATTCATATAAATGATGCTTATGTCAATAGAAAAAAAACATGTTGCCCATTACTATACAGCCAGGCGTCATTGTGGTGAAGGTTTCCACTCACAATGAGAAGATTGTCATTTAAAATCCCAGTTGGGGGCCAGCCCATAGGCCCTCCAGGGCTACTTTTGTGTGCAGTCAACAACACTGGTGCCTGCCATTAAAATGTGAAATTTCCACCACTGGGTCAAGCCGTACATTGATTATGAAGCTGGAAAACACTTACTTTGATTTGACTTCCATTATTAGACAACAGTGTATTGTGATATCAATGAACACATACGCATGATCAGTTCAAATGTTGGCCGGTGGCCTGTTTAAAATATACATTTGCGTAACAGCTTAAGCGACACATGTTTAGTATGCCAAAGTGTAATATTTGCATATGTATGGCTAAATACTGGTTTACACGTTATGCATTCTCAGTGTAGATACATCTTTTTACATTATATTGTTATATTTTTTTCTATACATTCTCAGTGTAGCTGCATCTTTTACATTTTTAAAATATATTTATATGTATTAAGACCTTGGTTTGTGAGAGCCTCGTTGGCTGCATCCGTTTCCATTGAATCATTTGTATTTGCATAATGTACACAATCTATACATGATGTTAATTCAAAGTCATGTGTCTTTATAAATATCTGTTTCATACAATTTACATGGTAAGTGGTAATTTATATAAATATAAATCCAGCTGCTTGTGTGGTTGGTTGGCCTCTAAATTTTATTTTTTTCAGTTCCCTATCATCTGGTTGAACAATTGATATACTCATGATAAGAGGATAACAATAGCTCTGTAATTTAATGGGACAAAAAAAAAGTAACAAAATATAAGAATGGATTTTACCCTTTCTGGCAATAAACTGTTTGAGACTAGGCTCTAAAGAAAGCTATCTCTGGCGTGGACCAATCAGTTTTAAAGACAATGCATATATATTATCAGAGCATGTTTGGATTGCATGTTCGCCACAAGTACGTGTGGTTAATGCAGACATGATACCTTGCAAAAGGTTTCTGTTTGGTGTTTTAACACCTGTTTTATTGGCAGAAAGGGTAAAACCAATTTTTATAGCTCTGTAATTATTCAAATTATTTTCTGTTGCCCGTTTCGAAAGTAAGACTGATTCAAGAATCATTCCACGATTCTGTTATATTTCTGTGTAACATTTTGATTAAAAAAATGTCCACTAATTTGGTTTAAATACCTGGTCCTGTTTTAACGAAGATGTCCACAGTCCATCTTGTCCAAACACTATCCATTTTTTATATTTCAATGGGCAGTGGGTCATTCTTCAAGTGTGACATCTGGGAACCCTGGTTATTTTAATAATTACATATATTTTATTGAGATATGTTTTTCTTCTGCAATACAGATGCATGTACATATCGTCTAAGGGCCATCAAAAGTGATTTGACAATCACCAACGTCATATTTCTGCTTACATGCCTATAAATGTTTATCATGAAATCTTCAATAATGTGTTTGGTGTGTCCTCTTATTTCTATTATCTCGTTTTTTTCCCAATGGCTTTACAGAGTTATCTGCATTCAATCCGCTGTTTGGAATTTTCATCGTTTCTCATATCTTTCTCTTTAGCGTGATTGTTGGGGTTTCAAAAAGCCTATTCTCACCATGCTGTGTGAACGTGTCATTGGCCCCCGACAATCTGGAATTGGGGCTTGAATCACCACAATGTTCAGTACTCGTGCACCGACGCTCTTCAATTTTTATACGAGCGACATAACGCCAACCGGTTCACGCAAATTTGTATATGCGGATGACCTTGTCCTGTACTGCAATGCGGTGTATCATTGGAACCCTAAAGTCCTGGCTGCCCATGCTGTCACACATCTCTCCCAAACCATCCGACGAAATGCTACAACTCCCCAGGAAGTCCTACGAATTGAGGAAAGCATACATTCCCATTGATCAGAACCTCAATAACGTTCCTCATCATTGCTTGAAGTCACGCAAGCCCTAAACTCATGTTCTTCGTCATAAAAATGCGAAATCAACCCTGATGAAGCTTGGAGAGCTTAAAAGAGTTTAAAATAACTCACAAACAAACACCTTGTGAAAGACCCAACACAGATCTTCCATGAAGCTCATGGTCCACCCTAAAACGCATCCGCACAAACAAAGGTAGATGCGGATACCTGATCCACAAATGGAAACTTAAAAACTCTCCTGTCTGCAACTGTGATCATCCAGAACAGACCATACAGCATGTAACGACGCAATGCCTGATCCACTAATACGAAGGAGACATCACAGTGGTGATACACTCCGCTGCTCCTGACGCAGTTGTCTGGCTTGACCACCTGAATGTGAAATTGTGGTTGTTGCTCTGTATCTACATTAGGAGCCATATGAAATAATTAGAAGACCAACCATCGCAAATGCAATGGACACATATGTGTTCAACTGAGTCGCAGATGTAGACTTTGGAGGAAACGCATTTATTCAGTTCCAACACACGGGGCAACTTCCCCGAACAGAATAACAATCCACTGTTACCTGGGGACAGTGCAGCCAGACTCTGTCACCTGGAGCCCACTTATGTCTGGAAAAACGGAGACCCCTCAGCCGCTCATTTGCCAATTGTCATGAATTAAAAGTTTCCCTGGAAGCCTCGCGCACTTCCGAAAGCTGCTGAAGGGTAAGTCGCATGGGCTCCAAAATTTTAGATTTAGCCCTGCTTGGCTCGGCTTGTAATTTGACATCAATTGGGGGGTCGTGTTCTCTCCCATACATAAAAAAAATGGTGAGTAGTCGGTGGACGTGTGAGGGACCATTCTATAGGCAGCCAGCACCCCGGGAACATGCAAGTCCCAGTCAAGCTGGGACTCGCTGACCTGATGGCTCAACATGGAAGTCAGAGTCCTGTGCAATCGCTCCACCATTCCATACGTCTGGGGGTGGTAGGGTGACGTAGTACTTTCTGTGTTCCCAACAAATCACACACGTCCCGGAGCAATTTCGATCTTTTTTACCCTGATCGGTCAGAAGGCGCTCAGGGGCACCCTTGTCCATAACATAGCCATATTGAGGAATGTCTCAGTGATGGCCACCACCCACTGGCTTCGGAAGCGGCCAGGCCATCGGCCATCGTGAAAAATATTTGACGCCCACCAGTAAATACTTTTCCCACGAGGGGTGGTAGGAAATTGACTGGCTCATTTATGCGGGAAACACGATTGGATTGCAACAGTGAACAACAGGGTTTAGACGGGGGTTTCTGCCAAGCACACTGCACACACCCCTTCAATACATTAGCGACATCTTCTACCATACCGGGCCAGAAGAAGTCGAGCTTAAGTGTGGAAAGCGTCTTATGCACACCCAGGTGCAGCAATCACTCGTTCACCGCCCAGATTATTTTACCCCACAGGGCAGTGGGCACAACAATGTTTTAACGGCGCAACCCTCTGTCCCAATGCATAAGCAACCCGCCTCTGAGGATGTCAGAGGCTACTTCCTGTCGATCCCCACCCCTGTCCGCCCCCTTGATACGGCGTCATAACTTTAACAGTGAAGCGTCCTCAACCTGAAGGCGTCCCCACTCCGCATGGCCCAAACCAGTAAAGGCATCACGTGCCTCAGGACCTTCGGCTTCTTCAGGGGTGTTAACCTCGACCGACGTCGCAAGGGGCGGGGGCAAGACCTCAGCAGTCGTCTTATAGCGCCCCGAGCCCGAGAAACACACGCACCCGTCGCTCGTTGGCAATCGCGACAGGGCATCCGCGTTCATGTGTAGGAGACAGTAAAGAATAGTCCTGCAGGACTTCCAAGCAACGTGAAAGTTGGCCAGACGGTTGTTCAATACGCAGCACGTACTGTAGGCCTGCATGGTCAGAGTGCACCTCAAAGCGTCTACCATAAAGATAGGGGCGATACTGCTGCACAAAAAAAATATAGCCTAAAGTTCCCGGCGTGTGACACAGTAGCGTTGTTCGGCAGGAGACAGCACTCTGCTGCCATATGCTACAACACTCTTCACGTCATCCACGACTTGAGACAGAACGGCGCCAATTCCGGTGTTGCTAGCGTCCATATCAAGGACGAACGGCAAGGAAACGGCAGGGTATCGGAGGGGAGGGGCGTTCACCAAGCCATCCTGGAGTGCAACAAATGCGGCCTCCTCCTTCCCCCAATGGAACTTTTGACCCTTTGCCATCAGGGCGTGGAGAGTCTTGGCGATAGTGGCGAACCCGGCGACAAAACGGCGGTAATAGGACGCAAAACCAATGAAACTCCGTACCTCCCCCAACGACGTGGGGGTTGGCCAAGATTGCACGCACGCGGTTTTGTCCGAGTCCGTCGCTATCCTTGATTTACTGACTATGTGGCCAAGGTACCGAACTGATTTTTGGAGCAGGTGACACTTCTGTGGTTTAAATTTGAGGTCTGCCGCACGTATATTAAGAAAGATAGCACGTAATCATTCCAGATGTTCTTTAAACATGCGGCTAAAAACGATAACATCATCCAGATATATCAGGCATGAGTCCCACTGGAGACCAGCCAGAACCAGTTCCATTAATCTCTGGAACGTAGCCAGAGCGGAGTGAAGACCCGACGGAAGCTGATTACATTCAAATAAGCCTTATGGTGTGCGAAAGGCTGTATTGGGCTTAGAGGACTCATCTAGGGGCAACTGCCAAAATCCCAATAGGAGGTTAAGAGTTGAAAAATAATGTGCTCCTGCCAGAGCATCCAGGGAATCATCCATTCGAGGAAGGGGGTACGCGTCAGCCACAGAGATCTTATTAAGTTTACGGAAGTCAACACAGAAGCGCAAACTACCATCCTGCTTTTTAACAAGAACAATCGGGGCTCCCGACGGGCTGGTGGATAGCGAGATAATATCGGCGTCCAACAGCTCATCAACTGCCAGCCATACGTGGTCTTTTTCTGTGGGGCTCAGCCAGTAGGGTTCTGCCAAATGGGAGTGGTGTCGCCCGTATCGATGTGGTGACTCAAAAGGGTAGTGCGGCCGATGTCAAATTTGCCTTTGCTAAACACGTCGGAGAATTCACACAAAAGCGCCCTCAACTCCCTCCTCTGAGACTCGGACAATTCAGAATTTTCAGAACAAAGCATATCCATCCAAAGCATATCCACACAGACACAACTTCAACCGAGAGGATGGGTACAAAATGAGCAATCATTGGAAGGACGTTATTAACCAGGTAGTCTTAATTGACTGTGATGTTTCCATCCAACCTGCATATGTCAGCTGTTATTTCGACTCTCTGTCTCTCTCTCTCTATGCCTCTCTCTTAGATCTATCATGCTCACATGTCCCTTGCATTGCACTCTCATGCCTTTGGATTGCACTCTCATGCTCACATGTCTTTTGGATTGCACTCTCATACTCACAGGCCCTTCAGATTACACCCGTTGGGTTGCACTTCCTCGTCGAGGAGGCTGCTCTTCTTCTCCCTTTCTACAGTTACATGCTAATTTCTAACATTAACATCATGCTAATCTCTCACATTATCATAGCCACTTCCGTGCCCTAAACTTTTACCTGGCTAAGTTTGTACCCTTCCTCTCGGTTGAAGTTGTGTCTGTGTTCATATATCTGGATGGCTTCATGAACAAATCTCTGAAGGTAACCGTTAGGTTTGCAGAGTACCTCCGTCTTGGAAAAATCAATTCGTGTTAGCCCACAGCAGACCATGCTTTCCCACCTGATGACGGACGCCCGAAACGTCGTGATTTATTTTATTTTATACCTACATGACTTTACCAAAAGAATCAAAGAGTAAGTATTATAATTTCAAACCTCTCTATAATTCCAATAACAGCGGATTATCTTGCGGCCGCAGCAACCACTCTATGGGCCAACTCTGACCACTGACCCGGTTAGAGAGGCCAGTCAGCCCTTAACAGAATAACAACCTAAGGTGGTGACCACCTGACTAACTACACTAGTTACTACGTAACTGCTACTATGGACCGGGACCAACGACTTCGGCCCGGGTCCACGTGTTGGAGACTCGTTGAATGGCGATCGTAGACGAAGGGTTTCTTCCAGGATGAACAACAACCCTGGTCGATATCGGGACCCGGCATTGATTTGTTGTTATGTGACCGGCTCCACCCTTGGCCACGTCCACCTTCCAGAATCCTCAGGAAGGATCTAGTTCCCAATAACGCGACCCCCCCTAGCCCCCTCTTGGGGCCCCTCTGTCAACTTAACCAGTCACGTGTCCTCCCTGGTCAACCAGAGTGCCATGGTCTCACACAACCCTATCCGTTGGTCAGCACAAACACACACCCTGTCCTGTAGGGTCGAAACTGCACCTACAGCGTGGTGCCATCCAGCGCTGTTATTCAGCGCACGCCTTGCCCCTCTAGGGCTGGTACTGCCGGATTCTCCGCGCAGCGCATCACTGACTAAAATTTTTGTTTAAGTGCGGCGAGTTACCAAGAAACTGCCACGCAAAAAACAATAAACCACTGAAGCAGGAAAACAATTTCCCCTTCACGGAGCTTGCTTTCCTGCCCACAGTTGTCAATGCAAACACGCATCTCTCGCTTCTAACAGAGTGCCTTTTTTTGCGGGAGAGACGAGGCTGTGGAGAGATGAACAGAGCTGCAAAGAGACTAAATAAATAAGCAGACAAAAACGTCGCCTTAATATATTTGTCTTTCTATGTAAAAATTTAAGGTTTTTTTTACACAGTGCATAATATCAACAGCATTGGCTCGATACGAGCAAGTCTGGACCGCTTTTGACATTCAGTGGTGAAAATTGTACATTACCACAGCAGGGAGAGTCTGTCCTTAGGACACTCATTGTTGACATCGACCCTCCTTCGTCCCACCAACTCGAACAAAGTGGTACCAATTTTATTAACCATGCAGGAATGTGGGCTGAGTTTATCCTTGATACGTGCACCCCAATCACATAATCCCATCTTGGCTTGCTACATATTGTGAGAGTGCGATGATTGCAATGACATTGCAGCCACTTATCAATACAGTACACATTTTTTTATGTGAAGTGGTATACTCGGTGTAATGGGACAACGCTTTTAGTGCCTTCTTGTTAAGGCCATCGTGGTGTGCACATGTGTGGGTGCTGTCATTATGTGATGAACACATTGTGCACGCCTATTTCAGTCACATGCCCCTTTACATTTGGCCCCCTGTTAAGATTAAAATCAATTAGCATGCATCATGAAAGGAATATGCTGGGTCCACTAAAGACGAGAGCATAAATAGCATGAACAAACTTTAAAGGAGACAGGTACCCGTGTGTGCACGGTTTCATATATCCCTTTCGTGCGTAAATTATTCGAAGCAATACCATTTTAAGTTTTGATATAATTTTACTAATCAAAGGAAGCCCTCAAAATGTGATGATTTTCATATAACTTCATAGCAGTCACATATACGTAATTATTATTCTCGAACCAAAATAATAGGAGTCACAAAGGGGATACATTGCACGTGTGCACAACATACTCAGCCCCTTAGCAGTCATATATATACAGTATTTCATAGCAGTTCATCAGAGTGGACATGTTGCACGAGAGAGGAATACAAAGGTGAGATCACTCTTGGAATGTTTCCATAGTTGGAAAGGGCGGCCAAAACCTGCGCTTAATTTTGATCATTTTAAAACGAATATTTGAACATTAAAGCACCCATTTCTGGCAACAGTTGAAAGGTTAACCATCCATGCAAGTGCACTCAGACACAATTGAGCCAAGGTACAGAGGGTTGCTCTGGAATAGTGTCCAAACGTTTTCAATATGTCAAAGAGGTTATATATTCCACCAGAGCACCACCATCAATAAGCTTGTGCGAGTCACTACAATTAGTAGTACGAGACGGCATAGAAGCTTGATTACTCTCAGAGGGGTCTGTGAATGGATATTTGGCCGATAGCTGCATATTAAACCGAAGCTAGCATGAGCAGCTTAGGAGACTTTGCCCTTGAAATGGCCCTAAGATCGGAAGTAACAGTTCGTGATACTGTGGCTCAAGTCCTCGGTTGAGCCTTTGGGGGAAGATAAAACGTGGATTCCCCATTACTTATCTATATAGTAGTTAAAGGTTTGGCAACATGATTTTGCAACTTGTAGTCAGTCCCACTTTGTGGGTTGAATTCAAGAGAGGTGCATTACCCTGTCACCAAAGAACTGTCTGATCCTTCCTACAGAAGTGTGGAATTGCCACGACTGTCTCAGCACCACAGAGGGAGATGGCTTATTTGAATCACTGAACGTCACCTAGATATACACAACGTTTTCAGTAGTGATGTGTGAACAGCATTCAAGTTGCTGCTATGCATGAGCCATGAGGTTTACTGACTCCTAAGCTTGCTGTGGACCATTAACTTCTAGACATTAGCTAAGCTGCATGATGTCACGGAATCAGCTGAGACTTGCTCGCTACATTGCGTATGCTCACTTAGCCGTGCCGCCAATATGAAGTGCGTTGTTCCTTTTTCATTTAGTCACTTGTCATATTTATTCTCCCTGCGGGGTATGACAGTTGGTCGGAAGCTTGTCTTCGAATTTTTACCTTGATTTCAGCGTCTATTTTGATATTAATTCGCAAAACATCAATGGGCCATTCACACAGAGAGAACAAGTAGGTATTGTGTATTACACCCAACTGGGTGTTGCTGTTGCTGTGGCAGAGGGCCCTACACATCGGAATGTTAGCAATTATAATCTAGGGTCAGAGCTTGACTCAGCTGTCCATCATCCGTCCCCCATTCATGACATGCGTACGATTTTTGAAGGGAAGTAAACTCTGCTCGTGCTTGGGAGAAGACTGCCCCTCTGCCATGACAATGGGGAATTTCTGCCACTGAAATTAGACCGCCGATGGCGATGAACACCAGCCAATGCTTTTCCATGACTGGACCGCCACTGACCGTACCGTCCAACTGAAACGTCCGTCCTGAGGGGACCGCACGTGCTGACCTAGGATGCTGCCACAGCCCTGGTAGAGTGAGTTTGTCGTTACATAGGACGAAGATAAGAAAAAACTAAAGTTGACGTGCAACAAGCTCAGCACAATGCAACCTCAACATTCGGGATCTAACGAGAGCGTTGGGATTTGCTGCCCTACCGTGGTAGGGGTAACGATCAGGAGTAGTGTATTTGTATGTATGTATGGTGAACTTCTTTCGCACTGCATGTAGTCGACCGTGCTAATCGGAGTTGTGGGGGAAGGACAACAGTACTAAACACAAAAGGCAGTTATAAAGAAATTAGCGTTAACCTCGATTTCATAGTGCATAGCTCCTAGAGGCTTCCTAATGTCAGAAGGAAGAGACCCATAGAGACCGACGGAGATCCAGAGACTCATACAGAATCATAGAGACCCACATAAACCCACAGAGCCCCATAGAAACCTGTACTCATATGTATGTCTGTTTAACTTATTTCACACCGTACGTAGCCAACCGTGCTAATTGGAGGTGCAGGGGAGAGGATGGAAATGGAAGAAAGGGTTCTGGAAGAGTGAGGTTGAACAGTATTCGGTAATAGCAGCCCCTTACACATGCCTCCTACAGGTAGGAACAATGTTCCACACTGCCCACGAGGGATTTATTGTCTGTCTGTCTGTCGTGCGTAAATAAATATATAATACACACAGCTCTTTGATTGGTGGAGACCTTACAAACAGCTCTTTGATTGGTGGAGACCTACTGCCGGGTACGGAGAGGGGAGGTGCCTAAGGGAGGAGGGTCAGGGGAGGGGCCTAAGGGAGGGGGGTAATGGGAGGGGCCTAAGCAAGGGGGAGGGGCCGATAGTTAAGGGGGCTGGCTACCTGGCTGGCTGCCTGGCTACCTGGCTGGCTGCCTGGCTACCTCAAGTCAAGTTATCTTTTATACAGGTAGGGACAACAGGTTCCACACTGCCCACCAGGTATGAGTTGTCTGGCTGTCGTGCACGAATGCGCTGTCCAACCAAGTTCCTACCTGCCCACTCCGAAGGAACGTGTTTAATGCACTTGGAAGCAACGCCGTGCAACGTGTACAGCTGTTTGAACGCTCGCCAAGACGGGGTCTACTTTAGATAAATGGTCTTTGCCAACTGACAAGGACGTGGCCAGTAATATGGTTATAGACCATCTCCTGGGCCATACGAAAAGGAAATTACTTGGGGAGAAATGAAACTAAACTATTACAATTTTAGTTTACCAGATAAGCTCCACCCAGCTATATAGTTATTTTTCAGAAGCGACCTAGTCACAAATGATAGATCAACAAAGTGGCTTATCAGGTGGGCAATTTTAGCAGCCAAATACTAGAAATGCACGTTGATTCTAAATGGTGGGAAAAATCAGAGGACCCGGAGAAAAAGCCACACAACCACGGGGAGAATATACAGGCGTCAGGGTCGGGATCAAACCCACGACCTTCTGGATACCAGGCGAGGGAATTAACATCATGCCATCGCGGTGCCCCTCTTCGGAGAGCTCCGCAAGACCACCTTCGCTTTGTTACCACCATCAGAGGTGAGTGAGCGCCAAGGTCGCCAAACCTCGCATACCCCACACACCGTTCTAGTAGTGGCCAGGTAAGGAACTTTTTTCGGCGAGGTATAAAAATGATGGTGGTGAAGGGGGGCAGAAACTGTGTTGCTTGTCCCACTCTGCCCCAAGCCTGCCAGGTGGGGATGCAGTCGCTGCCCTCCACCCACTGCCCATGCACGATGTTGCTGGACTAATATCATGAAAAAGGCTGCACTATATGTACAAAATAATCCTCTTTGAATAGATTTCTAAAGTTGCAGCCCTTCACTCAAATTGAACTGCACTGTCGTGAAATTTTTACCACCCCCTAGCGATGAAATGTGCACTTACTTTAATTATACATTTTTTATATTTCAAAGCAGTGGGAGGTCTGCTTTGTTCTCTATAATCAGATGGCTCTGTTTTCCAATGCTCACATCCCAAGGCCTCATACTTGTGTAGTGTCTTAAAAAATTACTCACACCGACACGTTGTAACAAGTCACCTGCTTACACTTTTATTCACCTATTCTTGCACCAGTTGTAGGCACTCCTATAACTATCTGTATGGTCACTTATGCTTAACTTATTCCTACCCCTTATCTACCTCTCGTCTCCCTTATCTTGCGCTTAGCAGCTCTGCCCTCAGCAACTTAAAAGCGTCTCCGCACACAGCATCTTCGCACACAGCATCTCCGCACACAGCGTCACTGCTGCCCTCACCTACACTCTCTCAGACCCACTCACTCGTCTGTCCCGGGCGGGGGGATCAGTCAACACCCGCCCAGCGACGGCATGAGGGTTGAGGTCCTGTTGACGACTGGAGCGGCAGCGGCGAGATGTCTTCACACTGGGTCCCCAGCAACAACTCCCCGCTCCGCTCACGCACACGCCCTCATATCCCCCTGCCAAATATCCGAGACCTCTAGTGCGTCTCTTTAAGCTATCACCAGGCTGGCGCCTGTTGGCCCATCAATCAACCCGTATCTCCCGTCTCCCTGGCAACACCTCCAGTCTGTAGCATGCAAAACCGGTCGACCCCGTTTGCACCTGCTTCACCCCTTACAACTGGCCGTTTGTCCGTGCAAACCTCACGCGCACCTGTTCGCCCTCAGTTGCCTTCGGTTAACTGTGCGCACCACCTATTTCACTACTCTACATCATTCCCCCCCCCCCCCACGAATAAAAACGCAGTCGTCCCGGCTGTAAATATATGCAAACGTGCGCGAATGTGTTGTGACCGACCCATGAAGTAGTGTAATCATAATCAGTGACCATGGAAGAGCAGCGAACAACAACAATAAACAGTAACAAAGAAAATGTGATGGAATGAACAAACTGTCCTAAATAACGAAAAGTGAAGCATGGCGAGCAAGTGTGTGTGGCAGGACCATCCCCGCGGATAGAGACAGTTTCGCTCGTGCGTGAAGAATGGTCCGCTGCAGGAGTCCTCATCGCTCCGTCCGTGGCCATTAGGCTCTCCTGTCCTGTAGGTAGTACAGAACAATCCTCCTCATGTTCCATTTCTTCAGGTATGGCGGACAGCACGCCGGACACATCAGGGACGTGGAGATGAATCGACAGGACCAGGTGAGACGTATCTTTTTAACTATGATGGATGCAGAAACCAGCGCCGTTGGCCCACCTGAATATACACACACTGCGGCCGCCGGACCTTAATAACCTCGACTAGTCCTTGCCAAGGATGGTACAGTTTAGAGGATGTTCCTACGGGCACGCCATGTCCTCCTCTTTCGAAGGCAACCCCGGCCTTCCCTGTGCCCGCAGCCGCTTGTTCCTGGCCTGCCTGCAGTCCGAGTTGCACCTAGCAGCCTCGCGGGCCAACCACAGCTGCTCAAGCGTTTGCGACATGGGGTTTTGCATGACCGACCTCTTCTGAAGAGGGTGCAATCCCAACTGAACTTGCACCGGGGGTTCGGGCTCCCTCTCATGCATCAAATAGAATGGTGAGAATCCCGTCGAGGCATGAGGAGCTAGTCTGTAAGCAGCGAGGACCTCTGGAATGTGAAGATCCCAGTCCGACTCACCCATGGTCACTTGCTGGCATAGCATAGCAGTGAGGGTCCTGTGCAACTGCAAGACCATCCCATGATACGGTGAGGTGAGTATCTTCCGCGTGCCCCGAGAATCGCACATCTTGTGGAGCAACTTGGAGGAGAAATTCCTGCCTGATCCATGAAGCCATATAAAAAGGCGTTGGCTATAGACGCAGCCGATTGGTCAACCAGAGGCCAGGCCATAGGCCAACGGGTTATATATTCAACCCCAACGAGGAGGTATTTGTGTTCTCTCTGGGAGACCAGAAAGGGCCCCAAAATGTCAAGGGCCA
>CM025625.2:3145326-3162825 GCA_014621495.2 Entosphenus tridentatus
CCCGGCTGTAAATATATGCAAACGTGCGCGAATGTGTTGTGACCGACCCATGAAGTAGTGTAATCATAATCAGTGACCATGGAAGAGCAGCGAACAACAACAATAAACAGTAACAAAGAAAATGTGATGGAATGAACAAACTGTCCTAAATAACGAAAAGTGAAGCATGGCGAGCAAGTCTGTGTGGCAGGACCATCCCCGCGGATAGAGACAGTTTCGCTCGTGCGTGAAGAATGGTCCGCTGCAGGAGTCCTCATCGCTCCGTCCGTGGCCATTAGGCTCTCCTGTCCTGTAGGTAGTACAGAACAATCCTCCTCATGTTCCATTTCTTCAGGTATGGCGGTCAGCACGCCGGACACATCAGGGACGTGGAGATGAATCGACAGGACCAGGTGAGATGTATCTTTTTAACTATGATGGATGCAGAAACCAGCGCCGTTGGCCCACCTGAATATACACACACTGCGGCCGCCGGACCTTAATAACCTCGACTAGTCCTTGCCAAGGATGGTACAGTTTAGAGGATGTTCCTACGGGCACGCCATGTCCTCCTCTTTCGAAGGCAACCCCGGCCTTCCCTGTGCCCGCAGCCACTTGTTCCTGGCCTGCCTGCAGGCCGAGTTGCACCTAGCAGCCTCGCGGGCCAACCACAGCTGCTCAAGCGTTTGCGACATGGGGTTCTGCATGACCGACCTCTTCTGAAGAGGGGGCAATCCCAACTGAACTTGCACCGGGGGTTCGGGCTCCCTCTCATGCATAAAATAGAATGGTGAGAATCCCGTCGAGGCATGAGGAGCTAGTCTGTAAGCAGCGAGGACCCCTGGAATGTGAAGATCCCAGTCCGACTCGCCCATGGTCACTTGCTGGCATAGCATAGCAGTGAGGGTCCTGTGCAACTGCAAGACCATCCCATGATACGGTGAGGTGAGTATCTTCCGCGTGCCCCGAGAATCGCACATCTTGTGGAGCAACTTGGAGGAGAAATTCCTGCCTGATCCATGAAGCCATATAAAAAGGCGTTGGCTATAGACGCAGCCGATTGGTCAACCAGAGGCCAGGCCATAGGCCAATGGGTTATATATTCAACCCCAACGAGGAGGTATTTGTGTTCTCTCTGGGAGACCAGAAAGGGCCCCAAAATGTCAAGGGCCACCAATTCACCCGTGACACAACGATAGACCGTAACGGAATCTGCGGTCGCAGGACAGGAGATTTCTGACACGTACAATCGGCACAACCTTCAATCAGGAGGAGTACATCGGCTTCCATACCGGGCCAGTAAAAGTCTTTTTTCAGCATTGCTAACGTTTAATGAACACCCAGATGCATCAATTTCTTGGGAATGGCTTTAGTAAGTTTACCCCTAATGACCATAGGTACGACCAAATAATAACACTGGGACTCCCCTTCCCAATGCATGAGGAGTCCCTCACACAGCACAATGGATGGGCGACCCGCGGGACCCGGCCCATGAGAAGCACAACGGGGCAACGTCAAGAGTGAGGCGTCATCAACCTGTAGCTTAGCCCACGCATCATGGTCAAGATTCAGGACAAAATCGCAAGACAACTGAGTGCCTTCATCGCACGTTGTCCCGGCCACCCCCAGCATTGTGGGCACACCCTTTTGCGAGGGCTTACACCTCGATACTCCAGAGGCACACGTGCACATGACATGAGGCGGCAAACGGGACAAGGCGTCAGAGTTGACGTGCCGAGTACCTTTCCTGTGCACCACTGTGAATGAAAATTACTGGAGGATTTCGAGTCATCGGACAACTACCCGGACGGCTGGTCGATGCGCAAGGAGTACTGGAGGGCTGCATGGTCCGTGCCGACAACTAAATCTCGTCCGTACAAATATGTACAATAGAACTGGATGAAATGACCATGGCGAGTAACTCCCTGGATGTGATGCAATAGCGCTGTTCAGCAGGAGACAGGACACGACTGCCATAAGCCACTACCCTCTTTGTGCCCTGGACAAGCTGGGAAAAGACTAACCCGATGCCGGTATCTCTGGCATCTGTGTCCAATATGAAGGCCCTCACAAAATCGGGATACGCGAGCGGGGGGGCATCGGCAATGGCGGCGCGGAGGAAAGAATCCTCCTCAGCCTTATCCCACCGAAATATCTGGCCCTTAGCCATGAGGGCGTGTAGTGGTTTAGCAATAGAGGCAAAATCCCTAACAATACGCCGGTTGTAAGAAGCGAATCCGATGAAACTGCGGACTTCTGCCATGTGTGCAGGCACACGGTTTTCTCCGGGTCTGTGGCAACACCGGCTGCGCTAACTCTATGGCCCAAGTATTTAACCAATGTCTGAAGCAAATTGTATTTCTGAGGCTTGAATATCAACTTAGCCGCACGTACTTTCTCAAAGACTACGCAATCACTGTAAATGTTTGTCAACGGTAATGCCAAAAACAATGATATCGTCCAAATAAAATAGCAGAATCCCATTGCAACCCTGCGAGGACCAATTCAATTAATCACTGAAAGGTAGCTGACACCGAATTCAATCCCATCAGAAGACAATTCAAGTAGTAGAGCCCTTGTGGCGTGTGAATAGCGTTTTTTTATTTAGATTCATCATTGAGGAGCAATTGCTAAAATCCGGTCAGTAAATCCAGTGTCGAAAAAAACTGTGCGCCCGACAATGCAATTAGCGAGTCATCCATAGGAGGGAGGGGATACGCATCCGCCACTGATATCTTATTTAACTTGCGGAAATCAACACAAAATCATAAGTTCCAACACGTTTTTTGATTAGTACTATGGGCGCTCCACCTTGGGCTATTGTATGGGGAACAAATATAAACTGCCAACATCTCATCCACAGCCTAGCGTACCTGTTCCTTCTCCATGGGGCTAAGTCTATGTGAATTAATCAAAATTGTGGGCGAATCGCCCATATTGATATGATGTTGGAGGAGAGGAGTGCGTCCAATATCAATTTTGCTCGTGCTAAAGACATCGGAAAAAATCGTATACGAGCCGGCGCAGCTGAGCTCGCTGAACTTCTGCCAGCGCAGGGTTCTCGGCGCACAGAGATTCTAACCATGCGGAATCCGACTCATTATGTCTACCAACGCTTCCCGCAAACCCAGGAGCTGGCTCCGCATTATCAAAACACTGGGTCACTGAGGCATGTGCCAGGACAGTGCCCGCCTGAATCACAACCGTCACATGTCCCGCATTAAGAACTTGTAGGAACGGCATCTGTTCGGGAAGGAGATCGCGACACGGCATTATAAGGAGTTAGCAGGATCCCCTCCTCCGGGCCCAGTGAAGGCAACTCTTTGCGCAATCACAACGGCACTAGCATTTGAGAACCCGAAGGCACTTTAATGGTTTGGCTCGCCTTCGCATCAATGACAGCCTTCTGCGATGGCTGTCGACCAGGGGAGTTCAGAAACAGCAACCACTGTTCTGATGGTAATTCAATACATCCCTTGTCGATGAGAATGATCAAGGGCATCCTGCCTAGAAAATCGGTGCCCAGCAAACAGGGCATGGCCAATGTTCGTGAAACCAATATCTGGCCTTCCAAATCAATTTCCACAATTTGCACAGAGGCCAACATCTGACCCATTATACCCAGACTCCCCCTGTTAGCTGCTACACAAGTGCTCTCCACGGGGGCAAGAGGATCGGACGACGAAGGCAGTGTATGAAACACAGCCTCGAAGACCATAATCGCAACGGCCCATGTGTCTATCAACAGATGAACCTGGATCCCCTAAATCAACCCCATAATAATCTAAGAATGCACCGCGGCACCCACGACGCGATGAGCCAGTGTGTTCCACTGCTCGAGGCCGCACAGCCAACACACTAACTACCCCGCACCCTGTTTCCGATTCACGACGGGTTGAGATTCAACAGGATGAGTTGCGCGACCTATGGTATACATATGTAGTAACATCACAGAATGTCAGTGCTGTGCCGGCCCTAGAGAGGCACGACGTGCGATGTAACGACATCACGGACACCACAATGATGTGGGTGTAGTAGAGGCCCGAGAGGGGTTCGGTGAGCGCTGGTTAGATAGTGCTAGGTGCCACCATGATTGGCGTGCAGTGCCAGCCCTACAGGATAGGGTGTGGGTGTGCCGGGGTTACTAAATGTCATGCCACTCTGGTTGAGCCGAGAGGACACGTGACCGGTTAAGTCTACAAAGGGGCCCCAAGTGCTCGAGGATTCTGGAAGGTGGTCGTGGCCAAGGGCAGAGCCAGCCATGCCGCAAAGAATATAAGCCGGGTCCCCCAGAGGGACAGGCATTGTTGTTCATCTTGATGAAGCCTTTGTCTATGTCCTACGTTCTACCGAGTCTCCAACATGTGAACCGGGACCCGAGCTGCGGTCCGGTCCGTTGTAGCTAGTTACGTTGTAATTAGTGTAGTTAGCCTGGTGATCACCACCATAGGTTGCTATTCTGTTAAGGGGCAGTTACCCCGTGTGTTGGTGTTAAATAAATGTGTTGCCTCTATGAGTACGTCTGCAACTCGGTTGAACTCACTACACGTATACAGTGAGGGAAAAAAGTATTTGATCGCCTGCTGATTTTGTACGTTTGCCCACTGACAAAAAAATTATCAGTCTATAATTTTAATGGTAGGTTTATTTGAACAATGAGAGACAGAATAACAAGAACAAAATCCAGAAAAACGCACGTCAAAAATGTTATAAATTGATTTGCATTTTAATGAGGGAAATAAGTATTTGACCCCTCTGCAAAACATGACTTAGTACTTGGTGACAAAACCCTTGTTGGCAATCACAGAGGTCAGACGTTTTTTGTAGTTGGCCACCAGGTTTGCACACATCTCAGGAGGGATTTTGTCCCACTCCTCTTTGCAGATCTTCTCCATGTCATTAAGGTTTCGAGGCTGACATTTGGCAACTCGAACCTTCAGCTCCCTCCACAGATTTTCGATGGGATTAAGGTCTGGAGACTGGCTAGGCCACTCCAGGACCTTAATGTGCTTCTTCTTGAGCCACTCCTTTGTTGCCTTGGCCGTGTGTAATTGTCATGCTGGAATACCCATCCACGACCCATTTTCAATGCCCTGGCTGAGGGAAGGAGGTTCTCACCCAAGATTTGACGGTACATGGCCCCGTCCATCGTCCCTTTGATGCGGTGAAGTCCTGCCCCCTTAGCAGAAAAACACCCCCAAAGCATAATGTTTCCACCTCCATATTTGACGGTGGGGATGGTGTTTTTGTGGTCATAAGCAGCATTCCTCCTCCTCCAAACACGGCGAGTTGAATTGATGCCAAAGAGCTCCATTTTGGTCTCATCTGACCACAACACTTTCACCCAGTTGTCCCCTGAATCTTTAAGATGTTCATTGGCAAACTTCAGACGGGCATGTATATGTGCTTTCTTGAGCAGGGGGACCTTGCGGGCGCTGTAGGATTTCAGTCCTTCACGGCGTAGTGTGTTACCAACTGTTTTCTTGGTGACTATGGTCCCAGCTGCCTTGAGATAATTGACAAGATCCTCCCGTGTAGTTCTGGGCTGATTCCTCACCGTTCTCATGATGATTGCAACTCCACGAGGTGAGATCTTGCATGGAGCCCCAGGCCGAGGGAGATTGACAGTTTTTTGGTGTTTCTTCCATTTGCGAATAATCGCACCAACTGTTGTCACTTTCTCACCAAGCTGCTTGGCGATGGTCTTGTAGTCCATTCCAGCCTTGTCTAGGTCTACAATCCTGTCCCTGATATCCTTGGAGAGCTCTTTGGTCTTGGCTATGGTGGACAGTTTGGAATCTGATTGATTAATTGTTTCTGTGAACAAGTGTCTTTTATATACAGGTAACAAGCTGAGAATAGGAGCACTCCCTTTAAGAGTGTGCTCCTAATCTCAGCTCGTTACCCGTATAAAAGACACCTGGGAGCCAGAAATCTTTCTGATTGAAAGGGGGTCAAATACTTATTTCCCTCCTTAAAATGCAAATCAATTTATAACATTTTTGACATGCGTTTTTCTGGATTTTTGTTGTTGTTATTATGTCTCTCACTATTCAAATAAACCTATCATTAAAATTATAGACTGATCATTTCTTTGTCAGTGGGCAAACGTACAAAATCAGCAGGGGATCAAATACTTTTTTCCCTCACTGTAAATAGCCTGGTTAATAATATTAGAAATACGAGAGAATGAGATTGTGTGCCTGAGAGAGATATTTTGATGATGTGTATGTAAACATATTTAGTTACACTCTTTGCGTTTTATGTTTTATTCTGCTCTGTGACTGGCATTATGTCAGAAAGTCAACTGAAATCTTGCACACGGATTGATGCAGGCCTACATGCCTGCATATCTACCTACCCACTTACCCACCCATCCACCCACTTACCTGTCTAATTACCCCACCTACCTGCATGTATATGCACTATACACGCATCGACCTGCTTATTCCTTGCCTACCTATCTACCCACTTAACCACCCAGACTCGCTAATTAATTATTTAACAGACACCTGCAACATTTATAGCTGACGATAGCATGTGCTGTCATTCCATCCAGAACATTGCAATATAGTTTCCAGTGCTGCGGCTGCTCTTTCGATTATTTTCCGGTGACAATGCGTTCTGAGGTTTACCACTCAATCCAGCAGAGCACAGATGGAGAGGTGGCCCATTTGCTTCCGAGAATGTTTCCCACCCTTGCTGTGAGTGATGAATGGAACACTCACGTGTGGTCAATAAGTGCTGATTAAATATTAGTCACATGTGAGATTGCTCGTGGATTGGTGTTCCTGCAATTCTAAATCAATGTTCTAAAAAAACTCAATGCAAAAGGGCTCTGTATTTGACACCTGTGAGAGTAAGGGACAGCTGAGCATGAGATGTAAGGGTAAAACGGGGTGAATTTGTTAAACGTTATGTTTACATACTTCAATATATAATATTTATACATGATTTACATATATGAAGCATGGCCAAAACAATGAAGCATAGTCAAAACAACTGTGAGAGTAAGGAGCAGCTGAACATAAGATGTAAGGGTAAAACGGCGTGAATGTCTTATACTTAATGTTTACATACTTAAATATATAATATGTATATATGGTTTACATATATGATGCATGGCGAGAAAAATTTGATTCTACATTTAAAAGGCAGTCACAGATTTACATCTATTGCATTTCCAATACATGAAAGTAAAACAAAAAAAATTATTTAAAAAATGCATGCTCCAGGAAGCACTGGATGGTACGCATTTACTTTCCAGCTGTTTGGTGTAAATTCACATTTCTATGACAAGGAACAGCCTCAGTTGATTGTGACTGATCAAAACGTTGCATTCATCTTTTTTTTTTTTACCACGTAGTGATAACAGGCTGCGATGATCCTCCACCAGGATTTGAAGAAGCCTCTTCTCTGATATGAGTTCAGGTTATACTGTTTATCGTCCAGAAAGGTGTGTGATGTATCAATGCCACTTGCTGGTAGTTTCTCCAGCCTTGTCTAGGTCTACAATCCTGTCCCTGACATCCTTTGAGAGCTCTTTGGTCTTGACCATGATGGAGAGTTTGGAATCTGATTGATTGATTGCTTCTGTGAACATGTGTCTTTTATCTTCTTGGTTCTTTCGGTAAAGTCACGTAGAAGGAAATAATACAATAATAAAAATAAAAATAATAAAATAATTCTCGCGACGTTTCGGCCACAACGCAAGCAGCCGTCTTCAGGTGGAGAACAGGTCTGTCAAGGAGACAGACTTATTTTATTATTTAAATTTTTTATTATTTTATTATTTCCTTCTACGTGACTTTACCGAAAGAACCAAGAAGATGAATCCCTGCAGTCACGAAAGCTTTAAATCGAGGTGTCTTTTATATAGGTAACAAGCTGAGATTAGGAGCACTCCCTTTAAGAGTGTGCTCTTAATCTCAGCTCGTTACCTGTATAAAAGATACCTGGGAGCCAGAAATCTTTCTTATTGAGAGGGGGTCAAATAGTTATTTCCCTCATTAAAATGCAAATCAATTTCTAACATTTTTGACATGCGTTTTTCTGGATTTTGTTGTTGTTATTCTGTCTCTCACTGTTCAAATAAACCTACCATTAAAATTATAGACTGATCATTTCTTTGTCAGTGGGCAAACGTACAAAATCAGCAGGGGATCAAATATTTTTTTCCCTCACTGTAACATAATACTCTCACTCATATTTGTATAATCGTATAATTTCAAGCAAATCTAATGGGAAATAATTACATTTTCATCATATTTTAAACACCTTTGATAATCTGATACATAATTGGTGTAGAAAGATGCTTTCTTCAAACATGACAATGAATTGACAGCAAACAAGCCTTAATTAGTCTTGTGAGTATATTTGCGTAAATAAGCCACGTTAAAAGACATCCAAATTAATACTTTCATTTGCAAGTGAATGGTGCTGAAATGCCAAGTAATTTAGCCGAACGAATGGATGTATACAAAATTGATGCGCTCATCTAAGTTACAAAAAAAAACGCAATGAAGAAATGAAAAATCACGAGGACGTGTTATTGTAAGTCCCCCACCCCCCTCCGAATCGTTGAACGGTGTGAGCGATGGTTTTTGGGACTTGCCACCCTGGGAAGGGATGGACGCATGGAGAATGCGGCTGAACAACAGGTTGGGGCAAGTGCTGTTTCTTGGCAGAAGTTGTGGGAGAAAATGTACGTTGCATGTATATATCTATGTTGAACTTGTTTTGCATGGTACGTAGCCAACCGTGCCACTTTGAGGTGCGATTAGCACGGTTGGGGAAGGGTACACTCGGAAAATGAAAGGATGGGTGCTAAATGGGCAACGCTATCCCACACGGGACAGGTTCGGTCCACATTTGCTGTGCTGGCTTCTGGCGAGCAACCGTTTAGGACCTCTGCGCCCATGGAAAAGATGTTTCACAATATTTGTGCGCGATCTACCAACCCTCGATACTGCCTCCACAGTGCTGAATTGCAGGCACTGGACGACCACCGTCTGGCTGATCAAGCTATAGAGTTCACTGTGTAGTCAGACCATCGGAGACCGTCGCTTGCACGGATGTTTATTGCACTCATGTGTCGAGGTTATAGTTGCAGCTAGTGCTGTATATATATATGTTTCTGAAGCTTCCAACATTAGTTTGTGTCGTGCTGTACATAGACTGCGATGATCTTGTTCTTTTAGTTATTAGTTTTTGGCCGCATTGTAACTAAAGTGCTTCCCAACTTTCACAACCTTCTGAGGCAGAGTCAACCTTTGGCAGCGGTCGGCAACCTAAACAACAAGAAGAGCAATTTTTTCGAATTTGGTATATATATTAAAAAAAATTCAAGAGCTACAATGCACTGTGTGGTGAATACGATATGGTGGTCCTTAGCAGTCCTTGATGAGCTGTATGCGGCTCCAGAGCTGCAAATTGCCGACCCATGCCCAAGGTAACTAGACTTCCATGGTGAACTGGACTTACGTGGTGAACTGGACTTCCATAGTGAACTGGACTTCCATGGTGAACTGGACTCCCACGGTAAATTGAATTCCCATGGTAAACTGGACTTCCATGGTCAGAGTTCGGAAATCAAAATTACAAGAAGAGACGTTTACCTCGAATTTCAAGAGCCACACTACAGTCCTTAAAGAGCCGCACTTGGCTCCGGTTCCGCTGTTTGCCGACCCCTGGCCTAGGGGAAGAAAGAGAAGGCACCACTGAAGTTCCCTGAACATTGTTGCAAAAGAGCATCTTAGCTCAATGGGCCTGAATCGATAATAACCTGGCTGGAGTGGCTGCCCTCAAGAGATTTTACAATCGAAATAATGTAAAAGTAAATGTTTAAATTTTTGCCATTCCCTGTCTTCCTACAACCTGTTCTGAGCTCGAATATGGTGACTCAGACTTATGTGGTGCCAGATGCCCTCTGTGGACAATTTGCAGTGCCTTAAACCATTACGTTGGAGGGCAGGAGTTGATGGATCACAAATATATTTATTAAAATCCCAACCTGCTGGGGTGTGAGATTGCCAGAAGAAACTATACGAACAGTGGGTTGTTTATTTAATCTGTGCAGAGTTTTTGATTATTACCTTCTCCCTATGGGGGCTTTCTCTGGTTATTTTAGTTTCTTCCTGATGTAAAAAAAAACATGCCATGAGGCTTTCCCATGAACACTGCCTCTTTTGCACCACATTCATTGCTATCTTGGCAATCATTGTGTAGCAGAATCGGCATCAGTAGCAATAGCTAAAGCAATAACAAGATGATCATGATTTTACACATCATCAGTATCATCAACAGCATGTTCCTCGTCAGAAGTGATATAAATATGTTAAATGTGGCAGGTTGCTATAACCGTGAAGGTGGGTGGTCAGAGTAATCTCAAATTAATTGCATGTTTAAAAATCGAGGGAGTTGAATCACTTAACTCCAACAATATCCAAGGAGTAAAAGCAATGGACCAACATGTTATGCGTTGGATTTCATGGTCAATATAATGATTCATCATTAGTTTATTTTGGGTTAGAGTACTGTGTATGTATAATGCCGATTTTTAACCGGCACCCTTTACCACCAGACAGAGCCAATCAAATAAAGTTTTCACAATACACACGAGTTTTGCTTGCTTTTAAAAATTCCTGCGGTTTGCTTAAAAAAACAAATACATTGACGCGTTTTCCTACGTGACAACTGGTTTTGATAGGCTCCATCAGGTGGTGGTGAGTTATCATGAAAATATGACACTATTTAGATGTAGTGACATCGCTGGATGTTACCATGCTGTGGGTGCAGTACCGGCCCTAGAGGGGCACGGTGTGCGCTGGATAATAGTGCTGGATGGCACCAGGCTGTACGTGCAGTGCCGACCCTACAGGACAGGGTGTGTGGGTGCCGCCCGAAGGATAAGGTTGTATGATGCTATGGCACTCTGGTTGACCCGGGAGGACATGTAACCGGTTAAGTTGACAGGGGGGCCCCAAGAGGGGGCTAGGGGGTCACGTGATTGGGACCCAGATCCTTCCCGAGGATTCTGGAAGGTGGACGTGGCCAAGGGCGGAGGCGGCCATGCCACAGAGCATATAAGCTGGGTCAAGAGAGGGGCCACGGTTGTTCATTCCGGGAAAGAAACCCTTCATCTACGATCTCCGTTCAACAAGTCTTCCAGCACGTGGGCCCAAGAAGATGGTGTAGTCCCGGGTCCGTAGTAACAGTTACGTGGTAACTAGTGTAGTTAGCCGGGTGGTCACCACCTTAGGTTGTTATTCTGTTAAGGGGAAGTTACCCCGTATGTTCGATCTGAATAAATGTGTTGCCTCCAAAGTCTACGTCTGGGACTCAGTTGAACCCATTATATATAGTATAACACAAATATTATCCATAAGGGAAGTTTTTTTAGTTTTTTAGATTGCATAAATAGAAAAATGTGTAGTTTAACCCGCCACCACCCAACATAACTAATTATTAAGGTTTGTTATGTAAACAAAACATGCCAATGCGTTACTAGTTCAGTAGACCGGTGTGCAGGAGAGTAAATCCACAACATTTACAATTCGAGTACGACATATTCCTGGTAATTACAACCAGCTTCATCAGGCTACAGTCAGAATTGTGGAGACATCCTTCTGGATTCAAACTTTCGTGACTACAGAATTCATATTCTTGGTTCTTTCGGTAAAGTCACGTAGATAAAAAATGAAAAATAATTAAATAAAATGAAAATTTTAATTGAAAATAGTAAAAGCAAGAAACGCACCACCTTATAAGCATTTACATTTGGAGGCTTGCCCCCCTCTTTTCTCTCCGCCTAATGAAGACCGCTTGTGTTGCGATCAAAACGTCGTGGGTTTTTTGGTTTTATTATTTTCTATTTATAATTAGACATTTTTAATTCATAGTATTTTTTTTATACTTCTATCGACGTTACTTTACCGCAAGAACCAACAATATGAATTCCTGCAGTCACAAAAGTTTTAAGTCGAAATTTTACCACCTCTACGGGGAGGGCCCTGATCTCTGAGAGAAATAGACTGCTCCGCACTGAACTGGATCATGTAGACAAAACACTATTGAAATCACACTTAATATTGACAGAAAAAATGTCTACATCTGATTAGGAACATTTAGATAACATGACCGCTTCATCAGCTGCTACAATGTCAGCTAAATGTGAAGATAATCTGCTTTCCAAATTCAACCTTCTTTCCAATAATAAATCAGATCCACACACATTAAAAAGTTAGACGTTGACAAGGTTGTTATTAATCTGAGTAATAGCTCAATTTCCGATAGTCTAAAGTCGGTTTTGGCTAAAGGATTGAACTTCACAGTCACCCACAAATACATTATTGTTCAGGTCGATGTGGCTCTTAAAAGTTTTGGACACATCGCTGCAGACGTGACAAGATCTGAAATCGCTGCAACCCTCAAAAGCGCTAAGATACCAGTCAGCAACATCAGTAAAAAGGAGTGATTTGAGTTATCTCAATTAAATAGAGGGAAGATATCGTCATCCTCTAAGCCGACAAGAGCAATGCCACGGTCATCATGGACAAAATCGAGTACAATAACAAAATTCAGGATCTACTTAATTATGGTAGCTACACAAAAATTAAAAAAGATCCCACCAACTGCCTCGTTACAAAAACGAACAGTATCATCACTGATTCAGCTTTATTAATTGAACAGACCAAACGGTTTTCCTTAAAACCTTCTGCTGCTCGACCACCCAGGCTATATGGCTTACCAAAAATCCATAAAGAAGGTACAACCCTTCGTCCCATCGTCTCCATCATTGGCTCACCCACCCACAAACTGGCCCGACATCTGTCTGAGACCTTGCAGCCATTCACTGGTAAGACCACCTCTTCTGTTCTTAACTCAGCTCACCTGGTATCGTCAATTAAAGACATCTCACTGTCCTCAGGTCATTTGCTCGTTAGTTTCGATGTAGTTGCTTTGTTCACCAAAGTTATTGTGCCCGATACCATTGCAATAATTGAAGATTTGGTCCAACAAGGACTGAATGCTGATGTACCAGCCCTGGTGATACACTGCCTCACCAATACATACTTCACCTGGAATGAACATTCTACACACAAACTGAAGGCACCCCAGTGGGTTCTCCCTTATCTCCGGTTGTAACCAATATTTTCATGGAAAAATTTGAGATGGACGCCATCAAGGCATCCACTCCAGATCTCTCATGCTCACATGTCCGTTGCATTGCACTCTCATGCCTTCGGATTGCACTCTCATGCTCACATGTCTTTTGGATTGCACTCTCATACTCACAGGCCCTTCGGATTACACCCATTGGGTTGCACTCCCTCGTCGAGGAGGCTGCTCTTCTTCTCCTTCTTTTCTACAGTTACATGCTAATTTCTCACATTAACATCATGCTAATCTCTCACATTAACATAGCCACTTCCGTGCTCTCGTCGAGGAGGCCGCTCTCCTCTCTTACAGTTATATGCTAATTTATCACATTAACATCACTAGCCCTGGCCACTTCTTTATAACCCTTGAGCTCCACCCATTTAAAATCTTTTAAAACAGTGCCTCAGCAGCAGACCATGTTTTCCCACCTGATGATGGACGCTTGTGTTGCGCCCGAAATGTCGTGATTTATTTTATTTTATACCTACGTGAATTCACCAAAAAAACAAAGAGTATAGTATAAATATGGAAGTGTCTCGGATAATTCTTTTTTCAGATATTGTATTGTTATGCCTAATTTCATATGTTTGTATTAAAAGGTATTCACATTGGATAATTCTCATTGTTTATGTACAATGAAAGTATTTTTTTTGTATCCTCATGATGGCAATTTTGGAAGTAAAATCACGGAGTGACAAAATGAAAATTGTATCACTTCTTGTAACCTCTCATTTTTTGATCAATGTGAAATAAAGCAAACATTTGGTTTATTTGAATTCTTGTACCTCGAACTAAATCTTCGATTTTGGA
Organism: Entosphenus tridentatus; assembly: GCA_014621495.2. NCBI lineage: Eukaryota > Metazoa > Chordata > Hyperoartia > Petromyzontiformes > Petromyzontidae > Entosphenus > Entosphenus tridentatus. The sequence continues at coordinate 3,159,277 of CM025625.2, forward strand.
TTTTTTTAGCTTAATCGAAAAATCGTGAACAAACACATTTCTAACACTTGCGACCAAAGGCACTGTTCTGTGCGTTCATCACCAGTCGTGTGGACTACTGCAATAGCGTCTTCACTGAGTTCTGTTCAGCCCCCCCCACCCCCATCGTTCAGTTCCCACAGCACACAAACAGAAGTGCAATCACATCACGGGCGATTATTCGTAATGAGCTGACACTGACTGCCAGTCCAGCAGAGGAATGATTACAAGCTGTTTGTGTTCCGTACACAGGCATTTAAACCGACCGGAGACATCCTCAATATGTCTGTGATGCGCTCGCACGGCAGCCGCGTCTGCCCGTGCCGATCATCATCAATTCGGATTGGCAGCCGACTGTGACTACCCCACCCACCAGGAAATCGAGATTACGGCTCCTGCAGTCTTGCGTTGTGTCTGGCCAAAGCTATGTGGAACTCACTGCCGGTCAACGGTGTGCGATTTGTCTCATCCGGTCGTGCGGTAGACTCGCGATGGAAATGTTCCATAAAAATTTACAGAGCGTAATCACAGTGCACTTGTGCTGAAAGAATGGTGAAACTTACGAATGTGTTACTTATTTATTCACGTATTCTCTCAGGTTGCAGATGCAGGTAAAACGTATCAAAGCGTGAAGCTATAATATGGTCATGACCATGAATCATAGCGATTTTTTTTTACAAGCGGGTGGAGTGACTGCAATCAGGACTTGAGCTTGTTTGCGATGACGACAGAAGTGGTGGTGAGCAAGTTGATGCTTCATCTGCAAATTGTTTTTTTTTGCACACGTTGAGAGGTTGAGCGTGGATAGTCGAGGAGGAATTAAATGCCCTATCAGAGATTGCAGGGATAAGTGAGGGAGAGTCCATAACAAGATGATGAAGCAAATAGGAGTCATATTTGCCACGCCTTATCGGCCAGATATCTACAAGGACGTCCACGTCCATGTCAATGCAATCGTTCCACCCGTTTGCAAAGACTGCCATGGTTCATACAGTAATAGGGTTTTACCCTTTGAACTGGTACACCTTTGTACAAGGGATCATGTTTGCAATAACCACAACACAAGCAGTCAAAATGCAAACAAAAAGAAACAACTCTGATAATGATATGCACTGTCCTTGAAGTTGATTGGTCCACACCCGAGACAGCTTTTCGTAGAGCCTAGTCTCCATTGGTGTTGGACCAGATGACGCCAAAGACGTACAACTCAAAAACATCAGAGTATTGAGAGCTCGGGGTAAGCATTTACAGTTGTTTCTTTTTGTTTGCATTTTGACTGCTTGTGTTGTGGTTATTGCAAACATGATCCCTTGTACAAAGGTGTCAGTTTTTGTACCAGTTGAAAGGGTAAAAACCTATTACGCTATTTTGCCACTGGTAAAAGAGGTCTCATAGTGATGGTTCATACAGTTTACACCCCCTAAGGACAATACATGTAACAGTATAACGCTCTTCTTGTTTGCAGTTGTGCAAAGGTACCACCACCCTTGTGACACATATACTATATACTATATTATGGTCAGGTTCCATTCATTTACCGGTGAGATTAGAAGTCTGTAATTGAAATGCCTTTCACGTATAGCTCTATAGCATCACTCCGTGTTATTGCTGAAATGTATGTTTCCATATACACAAACTAAAATACATTCGTGAATATTAATGCCTTAAAAATAAAAACATATATAATAGGTTTTGTGTTTGGCAATGGCTCCTTTTAACAACCCATGGAGAGGCCACACTACGTTTCTGACTTTTCTATGTGCTGTAAAGAAGGGCCATTGCCTGCAACGTCACCTGTTATATATTTTTAAAGAGCTATTTACACATGTTTAGATGCATTTCTTATATCCGTGTGTGCAACACTGCTAACGTAGCATTACCAAGCAATGCACTTACACAAACATATGTCAAGGATAAGGAAAACGTGAATTCAGTCTAATCACGTATCTTAGAAATCTACAAAATGTTGACCTAATCAGCAAATTGTCACGTGATTGGTCTGAATACTAACGTGACTGGTAACCAAATTCAACATTGCAATCAGGGCATGGTCTTGATTGTTTACATTGTGGTCATCTATTACAATTTAGCTGGAATTATGATATAAACGTTTACCAACATTATGTTTACGAAAATGAAAGACTGCGCAGTTGTTTTTGTATTGGAATGCTCAGTGTTTCCTCCAATTTACTCTGGACGTACAGACTAAAGGCTCTAGCAGGCTGTACAAACGTTCATTTGAATTGCCACGCTACTGTTGTTTTATGAACAACATTAAACAAAACGCACCAATAACTGAGTCGATTCTCCATTTAGAATAATCAGTTAGACAATTAAATTTCGATTTAAAGCTTTCGTGACTGCAGGGATTCATCTTCTTGGTTCTTTCGGTAAAGTCACGTAGAAGGGAAGTAATAAAATAATAAAAATTAAACATAATAAAATAATTCTCATGACGTTTCGGCCACAACGCAAGCAGCCGTCCTCAGGTGAAACCAAGTCTGTCGAGGCGACAGCGTCTGAATGAAACAGCACACGTGCTTAGAGCATATATATATAAGCTGGGTTGGAAGGGGGGGGGGGGGAAGGGGCGCCTTGACAAAAGAATTTGCATATCAAGAGGAATTTAGCAAATTTATGGGAAATACAGGTATGTGATTAGTACTACTTGTGTCCGTGCATTATGCAGGATTAGCAGCATCCAAGGGAGGGGATATGGGAAATGCAGGTATGTGATTAGTGCTACTTTGCCCGTGCATGATGCAGGATTAGCAGCATCACAGGGAGGGGATAGGGGTAGCATTAATAAAGGGAAGAAGTGTTAATAGTATGTAGCTGCAGTAACTAATACCACCACGTAAACAACTAAAGTATAAATTACATAGTATCATCATTATATTAAATAGACTCTACAATAAGCTGAGTTACTAACAGTAAGTAATACATTACAATTCTACGTCGTAAAAAATATAATATGCTTCCATCTAAACTTTATTCTCTTACATCACACGAGTCTACACCGTACTATATACTGCCATAGACAAACCCAAACATTAAATTGTATACTGTATTGCTATAAACCACCCTATACCTTATCCATTGTAATATTACACTTTGTATTATTCTACCCACCCTAATGTATATCACACTGCTGTATATTCACTATACAATTACGATACTATATATTACTTTGTACATTGTATTAAGCATATACATTTTTAAACTGTTTGTTATTATACACTACCGTTGACCGTCGTGTGAAAGATACTAAGAGGAAGCAACAAAATATGTCAATGCAGCGGAGCAAAGAATCCATTCCCTGCAGAGAATACAATGCCAGTGAGTGGAACGCGGTCTGAAAGTCACCGTAAACGTGAACACAATCAGTTAAGATCCGAAATGGTGTATTACGTCCTTCCAATGATTGCTAAGCCAGAATCCATCTTCTCGGTTGAAATTGTCTCTGTGTTTGTATATGTGGATAGCCTCATGAACGAATCTCTCATGGTAGCCAGATGGCTTGCAGAGAAC
>CM025625.2:3167825-3184430 GCA_014621495.2 Entosphenus tridentatus
TTCAATGAGCCACTCTGTCTACAGGAAAGCCACCCATACGGATGCTTACCTAAAACCGGATTCCCACCACCATCCATCCCAGAAGAATTCCCTCATCAAGACTCTAATGCATATCCGACCAGGAACACATTGCCAGTGAACTTAAACACGTACGCCAAGCTCTTAAGGCTAATGGTTACTCCGACTACACAATCCGCAAAACCATCACTCCAACCATCAAGAAGGATCCCTTTGAGGAGCCTTTCAAGACCATCACCTTACCCTACATTGCTGGGGTCACAAAAAAGATCTCCAAAATCCTGATAAAACACAAGATCCAGGTCCGATTCAACACAGTACATAAAATCCGTGATCTCGTCCCGTCTGTTAAAGATGTGGTACCAGACATACAATACCCTGGCGTCTACAAACTAAGTTGCCTCTGTGGTAGCAGTTACATTGGAGAAACCAAACGACATGTCTCGGACCGCATCCGTGAACATAAAGCAGACTTGAAACACGGTAGGACAAACACCTCAGCCGTAGCAGATCACTGTTACAATTCAGTGAGCTCACATGATATTGACTTCTCCAAGACAGAGGTTCTCTGCAAGCCATCTGGCTACCATGAGAGATTCGTTCATGAGGCTATCCACATATACAAACACAGAGACAATTTCAACCGAGAAGATGGATTCTGGCTTAGCAATCATTGGAAGGACATAATAAACCATTTCGGATCTTAACTGATTGTGTTCACGTTCACGGTGACTTTCAGACCGCGTTCCACTCACTGGCATTGTATTCTCTGCAGGGAATGGATTCTTTGCTCCGCTGCATTGACATATTTTGTTTCTTCCTCTTAGTATCTTTCACACGACGGTCAACGGTAATGTATAATAACAAATAGTTTTAAAATGTATATGCTTAATACAATGTACAAAGTAATATATAGTATCGTAATTGTATAGTGAATATACAGCAGTGTGATATACATTAGAGTGGGTAGAATAATACATAGTATACTATTACAATGGATAAGGTATAGGGTGGTTAATAGCAATACAGTATACAATTTAATGTTTGGGTTTGTCTATGGCAGTATATAGTACGGTGTAGACTCGTGTGATGTAAGAGAATACAGTTTAGATGGAAGCATATTATATTTTTTACGACGTAGAATTGTAATGTATTACTTACTGTTAGTAACTCAGCTTATTGTAGAGTCTATTTAGTATAATGATGATACTATGTAATTTATACTTTAGTTGTTTACGTGGTGGTTTTAGTTACTGCAGCTACATACTATTAACATTTCTTCCCTTTATTAATGCTACCCCTATCCCCTCCCTGTGATGCTGCTAATCCTGCATCATGCACGGGCAAAGTAGCACTAATTACATACCTGCATTTCCCATATCCCCTCCCTTGGATGCTGCTAATCCTGCATAATGCACGGACACAAGTAGTACTAATCACATACCTGCATTTCCCATAAATATGCTAAATTCTTCTTGGTATGCAAATTATTTTGTCAAGGCGCCCCTTTCCCCCCCCCCCCTTCCAACCCAGCTTATATATATATGCTCCAAGCACGTGTGCTGTTTCATTCAGACGCTGTCGCCTCGACAGACCTGGTTTCACCTGAGGACGGCTGCTTGCGTTGTGGCCGAAACGTCGTGAGAATTATTTTATTATGTTATATTTTTATTATTTTATTACTTCCCTTCTACGTGACTTTACCGAAAGAACCAAGAAGATAGGCAATTAAAGTTTAGCAATTTAGTATACAATTAAGACAATAATTGCAATCAATTGTTTGCTGGAGAAAGTATTTCAAGAACATTAAATAGATTTCCACATGAGAAACCAAGTGAAAAGCAGCAGCATTGTGAGGTCTGCGTATGCAGTTCACAATACATTTCCATAAAAAAATATATCTAGGTATATTAGGCGAGTGTTGTTCTCTCATATGGGTGGATTGTATCTGAACACGCTGTGAAGTGGATGGCCAGTGGTTAGACTATTGACATTATTGCTCAATATCTGAATTCCCCCTTCACTAATGTGTACAGACCAGTGTTGCAGTGGGCCATAGCTTGGCAAGCCATCCGAGAGTTTTTGTGGGTCACACCCAGGCCCGTGTACCACCAGCTGATGTACACCACTTTAAACGGTGGCGAGATGTTAACTAGCTCGCCTGGTATATAGGAGGTCGTGGGTTCAATTCAAACATTGATGCCTGAAAATTTGGAGTTTGCATGTCTCTCTCCCTGTAGTCGCATGGATTTTTCTCCGGGTCCCACAGTTTCCCCCTCTACATTTAGAAACGTGTGTTTTAGAGTGTTTGGCTGCTAAATATTTTCGCTTGATGAGCCACTTCGTTGAGTTATCATTTGTGGCCAGGTCACTTCTGAAAATAAGCTGTTCAAATGGTCAAACAAACAACCCCCATGACCAACAAGTTACGGGGACCCCTTCGATCAGCAGTGGATTGACAAAGAGCTATTAATTTAATGTGTAATTAATAGGACGTTTAAAATGCAAAAAAATAACCTCATTGTTTATTGACCACCAATTTCAAAGTATTATCCTCGTGAATAAGTAAATTGTACTTTGTGAGACTTTCTATTGATACAAACATACATTTTGAAAAGCCAGATTAGTGGTGAAAATTCTACCTTCCTGTGGTCAGGGGCGAGTCTATCACGAGCACAAGTGCATTTGACTTCCCCGCAAAATAATACTTCTTTTATCAACCCCTAACTGGGATTTGAACTGCCAACCTTCTTATTGGGATCCACTTGACCTACCCCTGAGACAAATGTGCACACACAAAGTAACACCTGGTGGGGTTACGTTGCCCATATTTATGATTCATAATTGAGATGTGTGATAGGTCACAGAATGATCGACTGGATTCCCAACCAGCATTTGGACATACTGAGGTCCCAGTAATTTTGAGGTTGCTTGCTCACTTTTGCGAAATCCTGGTGTTATTGCCATTCCGCAAATTATGGCATGAATATTGGAGGAACGGGAACTTTTTTTTCCGGAATCGATCGTATGTGAATTTTAAATTGCTAAATTGTGCATTTTTTTCTGCAAAACAAAATCTCAAATAGTGCAAAAAAATGGTGATATTACCGATATAGTTACTTGGCTACATACAGTGCGAAAGAAGTTCGACACACATACAGACATGAATCAGTCCCATACTCGTTTGACAGTGAGATGAGCGCTCTGAACGCAGCACGACCCAGCTGGATATAATGCACGTACACAGTAACACACAGTGCTTAAACACATCCAAGGGTACTATTAGAAGTTTTGCCAACAATTTAGCAAGCTGAACATTCTGTTTAGGGCACCACGTGCTCGGCCATTCGTGTGCGCGTGTACGTTTGACAGGTATTTTTTGCAGTGAGGGTTACGAGCACAGATGGATACTCGTGAGCAATGTTGCATCCTGCAGGGGAAAGGCACCTGTTATCAGTCACCTGACCACGCCGCTTCTGACGTAAGCGGACGACTGCTCGATAGTGGGAGCACTGCACTGTTGTGTACGATTCAAACTGTTATCCTGTATTTCACGTCGCCACCGTTTGGAGGAAAACGTGTGTTTCAGTTCGTACCCGAATGAGTGTTGGCCAGCGTTCACCTCCAGTAGCTAACCCAAGCCACTGATTAAAATTCCACTCTAGGCGCTCGCTCACAATCGGTCTCCTCATAGCTCTTTTATCGCTACTTCCATGGTTACTGCTCCCGTGAATTTCACTCATTTGATACCTCCACTCACATCGAGGATGCTGTCTGCCGAGGCTGTTTTGCCCCATTCACAGTGCGTTCAACCACCACACTGCAGGTCCTAACACTTAAGCAGGGATAAAAGCGAAAGAGGGCCATTCGGTCATTGCAGCTCATTCACTTTTACAGTCGCAGATTGATTATAGCATATCATCAAGGCATTTCTTCAAGAGTCCCAGTGAATCAGATTCCACAACGCGAGATTCCATTTCTGCATCTTCCTTCTGACCGCTCATTTCCATAAGTTTCTCCCATCGTCTCTTTTCCAAAGTTCTCACAACCTCACTACAATAAACGTTTCAACTTGCCTTCATTTCACCTTCAGCAGTGCTGTTTGTTGCTGGGCTGGCTTGCCTGGTCTTTCGGGCGTTTGGCCTGTGCTCAGCAACCATTATGTATGTTTGTTGAACTTCTTTCGCACCGTACGTAGCCAACCATACAAGGTCTCGGGGCAACGAATGTAGGCTTTCTACAAAGCAGTACTTAGTGTACTTAACTAATTAATAGACCAGTAGATAATTAAAATTATGTACATGTGTAGTGACATTGAATGAGTCACTATAGAGAATGGCGCTGGGAGATTGGTAGACAATGGAATTAGGTGTAGCAGCCCGCTCTACCAGTTGGACCCGTGGGCCAAGCCCGGAGCCTTCTTGGGGATCCAGAAGGGTGCGTAGCCGAGGGTGGAGCCTGGCCACGCTGGGGAGAATAGAGGCGAACTCCGACTCACAGTCGGGGCTGCTGCCATCGGGAATGGAATTCATTACACCTGTTGTCGTCGTGGTCTTCGCCTCTACAAGCTGTGGGTCTGGAAGCATGTTGGCTGTCCCGACCCAGTAAGGAGTTATCCTCTATGGCTGCTAGAGCCGGAATAAACAAGAGGGTTAATGCCTCCTACTAGTGTCTATGAATTAGTACACTACATTTGGTGTCAGAAGAATTAATGATTTTTTTTTCTATTGTAGAGTTGTTAGGAATTTTTTTTCTTTCTTTCCCCTTCGATAGCCACAACGATAATTGCTCTCATTGGCACGTCCTCGAGCGAAAAAGGCGACGGCGAGGAAGGTTCCTGGGCAGCCGGGACCCTTGTGGGGGGACCCGAAGAGGCAGTCCCTGGCGGGGCAGCGGGAGAAGGACGATGATCCTGCGCCACCACTGGCTGGAGTAGCATTGCGGGCACTCAGCGCGCGCATCTTGGAGCTACTCTCCGCGGTGATGGGGCTGGTGGTGCAGCTGGGTAAGGAAGAGCCGGTAGAGGGGGCTGCAACTTGGGGGCAGCGAACGGGCGACTCCGCCATCACTGCCGACCAAGGGCCGAATTTAACCTGCTGCTGACAGCTCATCTAGGGGCGCTTACCTTGCGCAGCAGCTGCCATTGATTAAGGAATTTTCGGCTGAGGGGGGTGATTGGGCAGCCTTCCAGCGGCGTTTCGCTGCCACTTGCGAGCTCACAGGGTGGTCAGACACAGAGGTGCTACATGCTATTCCAACCGTGCTAGACGACGATGCCTTGGTGACGTTTGTTTCTATTCCCCAGGCGGATAGGGTGACACTGCGGCAAGCATACGCAGAGATGGTGGCGATTTTTGGTGCGCTGGCATTTTTTTGCCGGCCATGGAGGAAGACGACCTGTCCTTGATTGAGGTAGCCCGTTGCATCCAGGCCCATTGTAACCTGCTACGGCATGCCGTAGTGGCGGCCTGGGCTGGATTCCTGGGAGAAGAGGGTGACCAGGAGCACCGAGAGTCTTCTCGGGTCTACATTGGGGAGTGGAAGCCCACACGGGAGAGTCGTCATGGGACGATGACGGGACCAGCGGGGGGGAACCTTCACTTTGTCATGGCGGGGCCCCGTTACCTGTTTCAGATGTGGCCTACCGGGGAACATCTTCATGGGCTGCCGTACTGATTTGGGGCAGTTTTTCCGGGCTTCACCGTCCTCCACCCTGCCAGCCTCTGCTCCTCTGGAGCCAAGGGCGGGTCACGATACATCACTCACCCAGTCAAAACAGCCACCTCAAGCATCTCCATTGCAGTTGGTGTCGGGTGCACATGCCATCGCCCCCCATAGAGATACGGGGTGCGAAGCTGGTACTTCGGTGCGTGATTGTTGGCCACGGTGGTCCGGGCAATGGACCGCATTGGCACACTGTGTTATAGCGGTGGGAGCAGGATCATCCACAGTCAGTGGAATTGTGCAGGGTGTGGAGGTGCGAGTGCTCATAGATACGGGCGCATCTGCCACCATTGTTTCAGAGTTTGTTTACAGGATCTTGTCATAGACGGTGGGTTGCCTTGGTCCTGTGGTTAGTCCCTGTGTTGCAGCTAATGGTGGGAGCTTAGGTATTGTGGGCCAAATTGTGACGTCAATATGGATTGGTGATATTGAATACACAGTCCCAGTGTTAGTTTCAAGTTCATTGGCGGTGCCGTGTTTATTGCGGACTGATTTTTTTTTACAGAATGCCCCTCCGGATTATGATTGACCAGGGTTGTGTTGAATTAGCATCGGGGCTTCGGTTGAGCATTTTGGAGTCCCCTTCTGGGTTGGGTATGGCTTATGCTGTGATTCAGGCCCTGGTGCGTGGAACTGTTAGGGTTCCTCCAGGTGCACAGATGCTCGTACCCTTGAGAATACGGAGGCGGCTCGACCAGGAAATCACTGGGGGTCGGGTTATTTTAACCCCTTCGAATAGAGCGGTTTCGCTGTCTCACTTTGATGGGGGCCCAGACGATAGTGGGGGGGGGGGGGGGGCTCAGAAGCCCTTCTTGCAGGTATTAAATGCTGGGCTGGGTACCACGGTCATACAGGCGGGTATGGTGTTGGCCCACGTGATGGCGGCATGTTGTGAAAAATGGATTATGTAAACACTCGGGTCGTGGACGTGGTTGAACGGGAAGCTTTGTTGGATGACTCGTGGACAGATCCGTTGTGTGCAGGTAATCCGGATTTTACGTGGGAGCAGAGTTTCGGGCATTTCTTCGGGAATTCTCCGATGTATTTAGTAAGGGTAAATTAGATGTTGGCCGCACGTCCCTGATGCATCACCATATTGATACAGGTGGCACCGCTCCCATTCGTCAGAACTCATTTCGGCTTAGAACGGAGGAGAAGGACTACGTTCGTCAAGCGGTCGACGAGATATTGGCCGCTGATATAACCTCCCCGTTCACCAGTCCGTCTGGTGCTCCCACTGTCCTGGTTAAAAAGGACGAGAGTTTGTGTTTATGTGTAGATTTTGGAAATTAAATAAAGTCTTTTTTCTCCACCCTGGATCTATTGTCGGGGTTTTGGCAGTTGCCCCTGGATGAAAGTTCAAACCTAAAATCGCATTCCGGACACCACAAGGGCTGTTTCAATTTAACGTGCTTCTGATGGGGCTTCACTCAGCTCCGGCCACGTTCTAGCGACTTATGGAGTTGGTACTGTCGCAGCTCCAATGGGAGTCATGTCTGATCTATTTGGATGATGTGATTGTCTTTGGTCGCACATTCCGGGAACACCTGCAATGTTGCGCGTGGTATTTGTTAAAATGTGCGTGGCTAATTTGAAATTCAAGCCGCAGAAATGTTACCTCTTGCAAAAGTCGGTTCGCTACCTGGGTCACATTGTTAGCGAGTCTGGGATCGCCACGGACCATGCAAAGACTGTGTGCGTGCATGCGGGAGTGGCCGACCCCCACGTCAGTGAGTGAGGTCCGCAGTTTCGTGGGGTTCGTGTCTTATTACCGCCACTTCGTGCTTGGTTTTGCAATGATCGCAAAGCCACTCCACGCTCTCATGGCAAAAGGCCAGAGGTTTCGGTGGGGGAAGGAGGAGAAGGCCACATTTGTTATGCTGCGTGACGGCCTCGTGAACGCACCCCCCCTTCGGTACCCTGATTTCACCTTGCCGTTTGTGTTTGATATGGACGCCAGCAATGGCGGGATTGGCGCCGTGTTGTCGTAGGTGAAAAATGGGGTGGAGAGCGTGGTCACTTATGGTAGCAGAGTACTGTTCCCTGCAGAGCAGCGCTATTGTGTCACGCGCCACGAGTTGTTGGCTATTGTGCACTTTGTACAGCAGTACCGCCCATACTTCTACGGCAGGCAATTTGTGGTACGCACGGACCACGTGGCTTTTAAATACGCACTATGTATTGACCACCCGTACACGCAACTCTCGCAATGAGTGGAAATTTTGCAAGATTATTCGTTCGAAGTCACCTGTAAGAAAGGGTTGCGCCACTGCAATGCAGACGCTCTGTTACGGTTATCGCCGAAGAGCCAGTGTGGGTATTTTATGGGTGTCGGCCATTGAAAGCAGGTGGATGCGGGGGAGCCAGGCACCATTGTAGCGATGGTGGATGCTCTGCCGCCCGCAGTGGAGGTGGCACGCGATAACACCATTGGCATTGCGCATGAGGAATTGGGGCGCCTCCAGGCGGAGGACACCTCCTTGCTAAAAATACGGTGCCGCGTTGGTGCGCCAAGCGATCGGAAAGGTCCAGGGGGTATGTCCCCCATGGTCCTCCGAGATGGCTTACTCATGTACTGGGATATGGAGGTACAGCTGTACTATATCGTTGTGCCAACTGCTCTGTGTAGTAGGGTTACGAGAGCTGCCCATGTGAGGCTGATGCACCTAGGGGTGCAGAAAACATTATCGACTTTGAAGCGTGACTTCTTTGAAGCGTGACTTCTTTTGGCCCGGGATGTCGGAAAACATCCACAACGTGCTTAAAGGTTGTGTGGAATGTGCTCGCCGGAAGCCCCCGCCGAGGCTGGCCTGACCACTGTTGCATTCTATTGGGGTGTCCTGTGTAAATGAGCTCATTGCCCTCGACATCTTCGGGCAATTTACCACCGCTCTGAGGAGAAATACATTCTCGCTGGAAGGGGTCGAGTACCTTTCATGGTGGCCGGTAGCATGGCTCCTGCCGGATCAGTCGGCGGCGTCTATTTTGGACGCATTCCTGCATGGTTACGTGTTGGATAAAGGGGACCCAGAACGTCTCCTTACGGACCAAGGTCAATTTTTTTATTCAAAATTGTTGCAAGCGGTATGTGAGTTGTTGGGTACAAAGAAAATTGGAACTTCACCCTACCATCCCCATACTGACAGAATGGTAGAGCGTGTGCATAGATCTCTTATGTCTATGTTGTGCCAACAAGTCAATGAGGCACAGTCTGATTGGGACCTACCTGTTCCGGGGGTTCTTGCGGCCTAAAGGATGGCCCCTCATGCCTCTACTGGGTTCTCCCAGTTTTTTTAATGTACAGGAGAGAATGTGACACCCCATGGAAGCCCAGTTAAATATTGAGCCAAGCAGGAAGAGAGCCACTGTGCCGGGACTTATGAGCCTCACCCTTAAGCGGTTGACGGAAGCACAGGCGGCATCCCGTGGCAATTCAGCCAAATGGCAGGCTGAGAATGATAAACTGGCTGGGCTTAAGGCGTCTAGAAACCCGTGGAAGCCTCTAGGCACATCTCCTAAATTGCATAGGCCATGGCAAGGCCCGGTGGAGGTAATTCAGGTCAGGAGGCCACATTGTTAATGGCGGCGTCCATTATGGACGCATTCCTGCATGGTTACGTGTTGGATAAAGGGGACCCAGAATGTCTCCTTACGGACCAAGGTCAACATTTTTTTCAAAATTGTTGCAAGCGGTATGTGAGTTGTTGGGTACAAAGAAAATTGGAACTTCACCCTACCATCCCCATACTGACAGAATGGTAGAGCGTGTACATAGATCTCTTATGTCTATGTTGTGCCAACAAGTCAATGAGGCACAGTCTGATTGGGACCTACCCGTTCCGGGGGTTCTTGCGGCCTAAAGGATGGCCCCTCATGCCTCTACTGGGTTCTCCCAGTTTTTTTAATGTACAGGAGAGAATGTGACCCCCATGGAAGCCCAGTTAAATATTGAGCCGAGCAAGAAGAAAGCCACTGGGCCGGGATTTATGAGCCTCACCCTTAAGCGGTTGATGGAAGCACAGGAGGCATCCCGTGGCAATTCGGCCAAATGGCAGGCTGAGAATGAAAAACTGGCTGGGCTTAAGGCGTCTAGAAACCCGTGGAAGCCTCTAGGCACATCTCCTAAATTGCATAGGCCATGGAAAGGCCCGGTGGAGGTAATTCAGGTGAGGAGGCCACAGTGTTCGCGGATCCAGGTTGGTCGCAGCCATTGGTAAGTGCAGCCATCACGACTGAAGCCCTATTTTCCACCTCATGAAGGCATTTCATCTCCACCATCTGATGGCAGGGTGTTTGATGTGTCCGACAGAGCCGGACGTACGGTTATGGATGATGTGCCTCAGCGAGTCTCTGTTCCTACATCTGCAGGATCCCAGGGCCTGACGCCCGTGGAACTGCCAGTGGCGCCACCCACAGATGGATCGGGATGGATGGGACGACCTCTACCCGCTTCTTCTTTTACTCCATCTTCTTCCCGGGACGGACGTCACCCGTTAGGCCATCCTCAGGTAACCCCCGGGGACCCATGCCGGGCCCATATGAGGGGCCGGCGACAAGGACCCATTCCAAAACAGTTTGGTTCAGATGACCGCCCCTACTCGTCGTTTGGTTGCTGTTATTTTGAGGGCTGGAGCGTTGTCATACATTGAGAATGTTGCGTGGATATTGTTGCGTTTTTTGTCCTGCTACGCGATGTATTAAGCTCAGCTGGGACGGCTGTTTATTTTTTCACAGGGGGGGGGGATCGGGGGGGGTGATGTAGTGACATTGAATGACTCATTGTAGCACGTGGCACTGGGAAATTGGTAGATAATGGAAGCAGCCCGACCTACCAGTTGGACCCATGGGCCAAGCCCAGAGCCTTCTGGGGGATTCAGAAGGGTGCACGGCTGAGGGCGGAGCCTGGCCACGCTGGGGAGAATAAAAGTCGAGCTCTGACTCACAGTCGGGGCTGCTGCCATTGGGAATGAAACTTGTCATTCTGCTGTCGTCTTGGTCTTTGCCTCTTCAAGCTGTAGGTCTGGAAGCATGTTGGTTGTCCCGACCCGGTATGGAGTTATCCCCTATGGCTGTGAGAAGGATAACGCCTCCTACTAGTTTCTCTGCTTGAGTACACTACACATGCCAGATGCCTATCAAACTTAACCACGTACATGTAAGCATGTAAATAGATGTCAGCGGACTTTGAGTTTCACTTCCTTTGTATAGCAGACAGCTTGCATATATTTTACACTTATATAATAGTATCATCATAATCATCATTGAGAGGTGTGCATTCTTAATGAAAACAATGTCATGGTTAACAGCCATTGTCTTCCAACTGCTGCATTACGGCCTCCCCAAGCATCAGCGTCTCCCGTGTTCTCGCGATTTAACACGTGGCAGGGCGCCTGCACACACTCTGTCTCTGGTCATCCTCTTGGACGCGTTCCTTCAATTGGGGTGCAACTGAAAATTTTAAACATCGGTCGTGGTTAACTTTCAGCAACGTCTTTTCTAAGCCCGCTTACTTTTATAAACAGTCTAATAATATGCGTTTCATCTTTACTCCAGGTATCTCATCGTTTTCTAGGCGGCGGTGGTGGTGCATGCCTATAATCCGGCAGTGGAGGAGAGGGTTGGTGGATCGCACAGACATTGTGAAATTCCTTTCCTTTGAGTGTCGAGGTACCAATGTCAACTCCACCTCTTCAATCTGAATGTGATAGTGTTGCCTCCTCCCACGCGTGAATTTTCTCTGGGTACTCCGATTTCCCCCCACATAGTAAACACTCATTCATTGGCCGATAACAACCTACTATATAGAGGGCTGCAGAGCTCAGACAATTGTCTGTTATCCCGCGTGCCTGTGGTTCCTCGCGCCTTGTTCTCTCTCTCCAAGAACGACCGAACACTGTGTGGCGTATTACAAGTTGAGAAGATTATGTTGCATCTCATTGTGATTACAGGTACACCACACCTTGCCCATCACGGGGTTTACAGGTTTACCTCGCCTGGAATGAAGGAAGTTGTGGGTTTTATCCAAAATCTGGATATGCAGGGAACACTAAGGTAAGGTATATGTAGCAGTGAACTTAAGAGCACTGTTGGGATGTACCGTTACAAGGTGTGTTTTAATTAATTAACAATTTAGCCACGGTGGCGAGATGTTAACTGCTTCGTCTAGTATATAGGAGGACCTGGGTTCGATTCTGACCTTGACGATTACTGTATATTTGAAGTTTGCACGTTCTCCCCGTGATCACGTGGATTTTTTTATCCGTATGATCAATTTTTTCTCTCCACATTTAGAAACAGGCATTTAGAGTAGTTGGCTGATATACATTTCCACCTGTTAAGCCAATTCGTTGAGCTATCATATGTGGCTAGGTCGCTTATGAAAAAAGCTGTATAGCTCAGTGGGCCTTACCTGGTAAAGTCTATATGGAACACTTATTTCATGAAAACTGCTTATTGTATTTAGTTTGTTGTCCGATTAGCTCGGTTGGCTATGTACGGTGTGAACGAAGTTCAAAATACGTACATACAAACATAAAATAAACAGTTAAAATGTTTAGTTTAGTTGCATGAGCTCACCTCCACCCTCAGCCCAGGCAGGGTTCACAGTGACACGGCACACGGTGGCACAATCGCGATGACTTTAGTCAGTCGAGTGCACTAAGCTGAGGTCTCTTGTTTTTGTTGCTTTTTGTTTACTCGTGTTGTTTTACGTAATCTGCTATTGTTGTGCAATGCTTCCGGCGTGCAATGGTTAGAGCACGCTCCGAAAATCCCCAGGCTCCTCTGCTCCACCCTGCATCACAAAGGGGGGGGGGGGGGGGACACCACAGTTTGTCGATCGGCAGGTTGTACGGGGTAGTATAAGGTTATGGGTACTCCCACCCCCTTCCAATACGTCTGGCCAGCGTGGAAAAGCAGGCCAAATGTAATCTTTAGGGGGGCGGTCTTGAGCTGCCTCCAGTTGGAGGTGCTTCCATCAGCAGTGGAGTGAGCAAGACATTAAATTTATAGATATATTCATTGTTTCACTCCGCTATGTTCTCAAGTAAAAATTTTGCGCACACTACTAGAAAACCTTAATGCTTTTTTAAAATAGTACCTACTTATCGTTATTTTTCCAATAACCTTGTTATCCAATGCCTTTCAACTAAAATCAATATAAATGAAAGCTAAATTCTACATATGGCTTGAGGCTTGGTTCGCTTGTACGTTACTCAATATTTTTTCATTGACAAGACGATTGATATTTAAATTACTTGGAGTCTGGCTCTAATATTGCATGCGCTTTATATATATAACATATTGAAAGGCTTCTGATATGTAATGACATATCGCACAACATTCCATAATGCAGTTATAAGATCAACATGGATGAATGATTAAATAACTGCTTATGCTTACCAGTGCCCTTTACTCTCGTTCTTTATATATTGGTGTCTTATACGATTATTGGTGGCCCTGGGCCAAGTGTACATTTCTATTTTATCTGCTAGACACCAGCCTCTTCATAGTACACTCACTGTTCTTTCCACAAAGTGGCACAGGAGGCGAATTGACCATTTACTGGAATTTGAACTTGCAACCTTCTGATTGTGGGGGTAGTGCTCTAACCACAGTTACACAAGGGAGTTTATATATGGTCATGGTTCTCGCAGTAATGAGCGGTGGCTAATTCAAAAGGTCTGGGTCAGCTGATTGCAATGGACTCACGTATCCTGACTATTTGGATTTGGTCGAAAGTTGCCGTATATCCACAAAAATCAATTTGTGTTGAGAAATATTACAAATCTGCACCGCACGTTCAGCTGGTTAGACATTGCTCGGGACCGAATGGGAACCCTGCCGTGAGAAGGGAGTGGGGCTCATTCAGCCGTCAGCACTCGCTCGTTTCCCTTTGTAAAAAAAATTGGAATGGTTGCATTTGCGATGAGGCAGTGCCATCTCATGGAAACGCACTACAATAACAATTCATTTCACAATATCTCACGTGGCGATTAGACTGGTATGCTTCAACTGTATCATGTGTACATTATAGGATATATTAAAATGTATATATATGATTATTGTCCTCAAGTCAAATGACCATGGCACTGTACATTGACGGCATTAAGACTCGCCTTTTCTGGACATCTGTGAAAAAAGAGCTTCATCGCTCATCGGATTCCTCCAGAAATGCATATTCTGTTTCCGAAGACAGTGATTACTCTCTCGTGTGACATTTTTTGTTTGGTCTGATTGCTTGATTTACTTAATCGCTGACCTTTGTTTTTGTTAATTGTGTGACCCAAGTGAATGCTTGCAAATGGGACTCTATTCTGATCTTTTAAGTTCTCACCCGGTTAAACAACTTGTACTTTAAACCATATGGAGGACAATCACTGTTGATTTCTGCACACCGGCATACATTATCCCCTTCACCTTGGAGGGATGATGGTGCCGAGTTTAACCCCAACCGAGATGTCTTGCGCTCGAGCCACAGCACCACGAGGACAAATAACAGCACCGGATTAGCAATACAGAATTCATACTTTAGACTTAGGGTTGTGATAGTGGCATGCACACACAATGTTCACTTTAAAATAACATTGTCTTATTTTTATGGCACACATTATAATGTAGTCAAGCCTTAAGGGATTATTAGGCATTCATTCAATTGTGGAATATAAAAACTGGCCCAGTGGTGGTTATGAACGGCTGTACTAACCATGGACTTTAATGCTATTGATATAGCAGTATGACAGTCATTATAATCAACTGTAGTCCATGTTATTATGTTTTCTGTATTTCAACTTGCAGGTTCTTAGCACTCATCAACTTAGCTCACTTATTGACTATCTTCCTAAGCTAAACAATCACAATTTGTCTTTTAGATAGATCGTCGATAAGTTTTAAATTGACCCAAAAATGAGGTATGTTGTGCAAAAGTACGAGACGTGTAGCAAGAACAATGAAACAGGCCTCCTTCTGCCTTTACGTATAAATATTCTTCACAAATACGCGTTCATAATTCCACTTAGGCTGTTTACGTTCGAATTTTTATTTTTGTATCTTTACCAGCAGAGTTATACGGCAGTTTAACTGTAGATGTGTTGAAATAATTTAAATTCAAAGGGAGGGTTTCTGCTCAAGTGAGCATGGGTTTGTGCTCATTTCCAGTTTGACGAGCTAAGCCAGTGATGTAAAATACCCAAAACAAAAGTAAATTAGCCGAATTATGGTTGAATTTATGTTCATGCCTTTGCAGATTTTTGGCATTATCCATAACACCGTCTGGAATACTAATTGCACCACATGTATGCACATGGTTTTGGCCCAATTCCTCACATTCTGCACAAAACCGCCCAGCCAATCTACACTTTTTATTTTATTTTACCAGGTAAGGTCCACTGAGCTATATAGCTCTTTGTTTTATAAATAGTTAGTTTTTACGATTTTCATGTCTTATAATAGGAAAATCCACGTGATTCTACATACTGCTTGCTACTTGGAATATCTAGAAATGTTCAGAGGGATTTTTAAATGTCTTTTGTCATTTTCCTTTTACGTGGTATTATATCTAAAAAGATAGGCGAAAATATTGTTTTTTAACATGTTTCAAGTGTATTTTAACATAATTAACTGACAGAACAATATTTTGACAAAAGCCTCTGTAGATTACCAACCAATTAGTTATTGATCACATTAAAACAAGCCAAAAAGTTCTGACTTCATATACTAAGTAAATATTGTTTTAAATAATATTCAAATGTGTGCATATTTAATTATATAATACACAATATGCATACATGAATGGGGGGGAAGTCAAAAAACAAAAAAATATTATATTTTTGTGGATATTCCTCTGGTAATTTTTCATTCTGATTAAAGGACAGAAATTGTTTTGCCTATTCACCTATAGTACCTCCTCTTAATTTAGTTCATGGAAGGAGGCTTCTTAGTTCAACTGGGCTCCACCAATCCCTTTGGCCGAATCCCTTTGGCCGAATCCCTGTTGACCAAGCTATAGAAGAAACGGTGAACAAAAACATCCAGACAGCTGGAGGGACTTGAAGCAAGGAGCCGTGAACAAATATTACCTAACAGCTGAGGACAGAAGCATGTACCTCAAGGCAGGTCCAAACAGTCCCATCCAGATCTACAGGGTCCAAGGATCAAGAGAGATGAAGCAGATGTTCAGTCTCTCATTGACCTTATGGGGAATAACTGGATCAATCATATGTCGCCTATTCTTGGGTCTTTCGGTAAAGTCACGTAGATAGGTTCAAAGAAAATAACAAAAAACTACGACGTTTCGATCACAACACAAGCGGTCGTCTTTACCCCCCACCCCTCCCCCCACCCCCTCCCCCTTTTCCAAGATGTGGTCTTGGAACTGCTAGCATGCAAATGTGGGCGTTCATGCAAAATGCCAAGCTACACGTGCCTGTCAAATGGACGGACATGCACAGACATGTGCAGATTACAGACCTGCAGTAACCAAAAACTGCAGGATGATCCAGAACCTGACTTTGAACTCGGGTAGTTGGATGACGAGGTAGACGAGTAGCTGGATGAGTGACACAGGGTGGTGATTCTGATGGTATTACTGTGGTAATAGTATACATTGATGCACAGTGTGGTGATTCTGGACTTGGTTACCCTTGTTAATACCATCTAAGTATGCACAGAGCTTAATAAAAATAATGTAACCTTCTTCACATATACCAATCACTAACGATATATATGGGTTCAATCTTGATCTGAAGCTTTCGTGACTGCAGGAATCCATACTCTTTGATTTTCTCGGTAAAATCACGTAGGTATAAAATAAAATAGATCACGACGTTTCGGGCACAACACAAGCGTCCATCATCAGGTGGGAAA
>CM025625.2:3184830-3197474 GCA_014621495.2 Entosphenus tridentatus
TAGACTTTGCCACCTCAGGTGGTACCAATAAGTGATTTTTTTGGTCTGGGCCCATGGACTATTCGTAGCACAGTCAGCGAGCCACTACACGACGGCTCGTTACAAATACACACACACAAATCACAGGCAGTGAATTGAAAAAAGGCTGTAAAATATTATATTTTTTTGTAAAAGAAACGGTTATGAGCCTATCTTAGGTTACCTTGTCCCTAAATGGGTACCTGGTGCAATGTGCACATGGCACTTGGGATGCTTTGCTTTGGAGATGTGGGTTGATGGATCACGTAGAAATTTATGAAACTCCAAAGGCCCATTGTGTTGTGAAATTATGAGAAGACAGTGGATAAAATGGATTATTGAATTAATCTTTGTGGATGTTTGAGGTCTATCTGCTCCTGGTCCGAAACGTTCCTCCCATGTGCCAAACATTCTCAAATCGAGTCTTGGGACTCATTGAGAGGCTTTCCTGTGAACACTACCTCTTGTGCATCATCATCATCTCTCATCAGTGACAGCAAAAGCTACATCGGCAGCAAAAGTGGCAACAGCAATTGGCCATCCATTCAGTACATACGCATGGAGGGGGCAGGGGGGAGTTAACCCAAATGTGTACGATTGCGTAAAGCCTCAGTAATATTATTAATCCTTGATCGTTTCTGCCTGGATTAAATATCGGCCGTTCTATAGGATTGGGAGATTCAGAGGGGTGGGTGTCAAGCGTACGTACGCAGATGGGGGGGGGGGGGGGTGTAAAAAATACGCGTGTGTACAGGGAGTTTTTGATAGATGTTTGCATACGTACTAAATGGATGGCCCCCAACTGCAAGATCATTATAATCCTCTTCATCAACATCACTTAGAAATGTTTTTTTTGTTTAGTTTGTTGTCCTCTCCTGCACCACCGATAAGCATAGTTGGCTACATACGGTGAGAAAGAAGTTCAACGTACATACATCACAGTCATCATTACAGTATTATTAATTTTAACAATCGTCATCATTATCGGCGACATCATTGGCATTATGGACATCATACAGAGCCACAAAACGGTGCTCTAAACTTAATATAGAAATGCTGAGTTGTTTTAAAGCAATACAAAGGCAACGACCACACGCACCATGAATCCGTGCAGGAATGGTTTGCCGTGACCTCTCAGAACTCGCTGCACCAACGATGGGGTACCACGAAAGGTTTCAGTATATTTGTGTAAACTATGGGTGTAAATGCTGCTCTAACTTTGCCTACTCTCCAGCTTCAGCCTAACACCTCCACCCCACACCCACCCTAAGTTGGGCCATTCTGTAAATGTGGCATAAGTAATGGTGTATTTTTCGGTGGAATAGACAACACACAAAGTCCGATTGTCCACGATAATGGGCTATCACCTACCAAAAAGTGGCAGAATTGCAGAGAAAAAAAATACATAGTTACATGAATGCGGCCTAACATGGCTTCCACTAAAATGTGCATGGGGGTTTGCTCATCTCCTGTTCAGTTCTCTGGGCCAATTACGACATTTACGCATTCACGTGGAGAGGTGGGGGATTGTGTTGAGGCTGTCCATAATATTCCTGTCATGGGAATGGTGAATTTGTACACGATGCATTTTTGTTATTGCATTCAAATGCAACTATAGGGTACGACAAAAATGTCTGTTTTTTATTTGCATTTGAAGCAAAATGTTGAGGCATTTTTTTTCGCACGATGTGTTTTGTTCCTAGTAAGTCATTTAGAAAACACAATTCAATTTTTGTGTTTTTTATACATATATAACATAGGTACATTATTTTAGATTCTAGGCAGCTGGTTAGCCTAGTTGCCGCCATGCTTCCCACTGAGCCAGTTTGCGTGGGTCACCGGATTGATCTTTGCCGCTGCCCGGCAATTTTTTGCCAGGGAATTACCAAAGTAGGCTGCCTGCAAAAAAAATTGTATTAAAGACCCTCTGTAACCTTTTTCAATAATGACCGTAGAGTATGAACGTCATTCAATTCATGTCAAGTCACGAGATTGAATGATATAAGAATAGGTTTTTTCCCCTTTTTTCTGGCAACAAAACTTAAAGATTTTTACAAGGAACCATGTCTGCATTAACCACAATACTTGTGGTCAGAATGCAAACAAAAAACGTACTCTGATAATATATGCATTGTCCTTGAAACTGATTGATCCACACCAGAGACTTTTGAGCCTCGTCTCAAACGGTGTTAGACCAGAGGACCCCAAAAGGCGGTACGCTCAAAAGAAAGCTGTCTCTGGTGTGCACCAATCAGTTTCAAGGACAATGCATATATTATCAGAGTCTGTTTTTTGTTTGCATTCTGACCACAAGTATTGTGGTTAATGCAGATATGATTCCTTGTAAAAAGGTATCAGTTTTGTTTCCAGAAAAAAAGGGGAAAAACCTATTCTTATATTTTGGTATCGGCAAAGGAGGTCCCATGATGGAGATTGAATGATGTTTCAAACTCTACGTTCTGCAGAGCAAATGAGTGTAGTTGGTGATTGTGTCTCTTAGCAGCCTTGAGGCGGTGGTGAAAATTCCACATCGTCACCCTGGATTGGTGATGGACTCTCGGAGCGTACAACCTTTTTATCGCGAGCCAAGCACTCTAACCGCAGCACCACCTGGCCACGTCAGAGCAATGAGCCTGTATCAATTAACTCCTGAGATTTAATTCAAAAGTTCTACTTCCTCATAATGAAAGCAGGTTTTGAAATAATGTTTACTTCATTGGGCCGAACCCAGCTTTGATGGTTATTGTTAATATATCATATTATATAACTTAGTGGAGTGGTGGCACAGCAGTCAGCACACTGCCCTCCTGCGCTATGAACCCGGCCAGCCTGAGTTTTAATCCTGGATACAGCTAGCATAAGTAAGTACCGAGGAATAGCTGAACTGGTTTTGGTCTCCCCTTCACCAAACTGCGCTTACCAGCATGGCGAAGTATGGTCAAACAATGCCCACAAGCAAAACAGTATGGAAAGGCGTTAATCCAGACTCAGTGGGTAATTTCATGATTTGTGTCCCATTACCTGAATCCAATAGAAGAAATGGGTTATAATTCGTATCATAGTGATATATTTAAGAAAACAAAAAACAATGAACATTTAATTATGGTTAGGTCTCACTTGCAAAAGGGTGAATCAATGTCATTGAAAAATGTAAAAGGTACATTCAATATATTTTCTCTATCTATAACCTTTTCTCCATGGCTATATGTGTCAATTGTTTTTTTTTCCAATGGACATATTTCCCTGTCCAGATCTCTTCGATAATGTGCTGTTACTACATTATCAATAAACTGACTGGCCTCTGTGCTAATGTCTTAAGTCTGTAGGGCCATCTGCTTCCCCACACATTTCCCACAATCTCACAGCACCACTGGCAAGGGAAAGCCACATTGCACCATGGCCAAAGCTCAAGTGGAACATATTATACAGCTTCTCAGCGTACCACCAGTGGGACGATACAGCTATAAGCAGCTTAAGTGAGATGGTAATGCACTTATGTGTCATTCCCATAGGTTTAAAGGATGCATTATTGCATGTCTAATATTTTTTGTCCAAATGTAAACGTATTAAGTCGCCAATTTTTCAGCTAAACATTTGACCTCTAGGCTAATTCGCTTTGTATGAGAATCACAGAGCAAACATTCTATATGGCATCATGCTCATTAGGTCAAAGGTTATTATTTAGCGCATGTTAGGCTAGTTAATTGTACATTTATCCGAATGTTTTTGAAAAACACTGTAAAACACGACTCACAAAAAATAACTGTGAAAAGTCACATCAGATAGGCAGCATACCCTGCGGTCGTACGTTTTGTTTTCACAAAAAAAAATCACATATATAGCAAACTTGCACCTGTGGTCAACAGGGGTTGGCGTTAAGTAGCATATGGTGAGAGAGACTGTTGTTAACGAAAGGTTGTGTTTGTTTCATTGCTCTTGAAGTTGTTTAATGATGACGCATTTGTTGTTATGATACCATCCCCGGTGGAATCACCTGAGGCTACATAATTAGCAAAGGTGCCGATGAGGAAAATTAGACAACACATCAGAAGTTGGATACACTCAAAGAAGTTAAAGTGCTAGAACTTCCCACATGCAACCACACCATAGACACAATTTGCACACTGTCTTAGCAACCTGATATTGCGGTACGTTCACGCATGATGTCTTCCTTGCTCCATCACTGGCGGCTGAGCACCATGGAAGTTTAAGACGTCGTCTCCGTGCTGTCCCCCGCAGCCCTGACATTGCAGTAATGCTCAGCCCTCCAACTTCATGGCTTCGTGTCTCGGGCACTGCCATCCAGCGCGCCGTCTCCGTGCTCCGGCGTTGAAGGCGAGCACGATGTCCACACACCCTTTGCCATCTCTGAGACACCACCCAACATGGTGAAAAATATGGCCCAGAGGAAGGGGCAACCGGCTCCAGCTATCACCAGGAACGTGAGTGGTGCAGCATCAACTGGATCGGCCAGTGCAAGGTCTGCTGAGTCCGTCAGAGTGCCGTCGATGTTATAACTGCAGTCAGTAGGGGCACATGGTTGCGGGCAGCCCAATTGCAATATAAACCTTGCATTGTGGCATGTGAATGGGAGGAACATGGTTCCTCCATCAACCCTGAGCGGTTACGTAAGAACGGACATCCCCAAGGCATGCTGTAATTCAACATCGTGAATCAACAAGTACCACCTGCGTTAAAGTTTCTTTTTCCAGCTCTGATCAACGGGATCATCATCACAATCCATGGAAAGATAGCCTGTAATTGTCCACTGCACATTTCGTAATTTGTTTCCACTTTCCTCTCTCTTGTGCCAATATGCTCAAGTAGTGCACATCTTTATGGTACCAATCTCTTTTGTCGTTAAGACATTCTGAGCTAAGTGTTCCTCTCTTTCCTTCCATTTTTCTGAACAAATCACTTTTTATTTCACTTTAGAATTAATCACCGATCCAGAAAGTGGAGTATTCATGATGCAAGCAAGTGCTACCATATGGTGTCGAGCAACGTTTGACGATTTGGCTGCTGAAATGTTTAGTTTTTTGCAACACAGAATCAACCACAACCATTGTACTTGCAGAGGCTGAGTTAAAAATAGACATCGACAACGTGAAGAGAGCGAAGGTACTCACGTACATGGACCAAGTAGACCCACATTGCCTGCACTCTTGTGGGTGACAAAGCTAAATTTGGTTGCCGACATGAATCACCCTTCAATAAGTTAGATGTTTGCGAACATCTGAAGTGCCTCACACTCACCGTGGAGAAGAGCATTACTCTGCCAACCCATACATTGAACTGGGTAACTGTTCAAGTGTGAGTTGCTGATGTCATTCAAGTGATTTGGGACTTGAAACCGGAAGAGGATATTCCAAGGGGTTCGCCAAAAGACCAGGCTCATCGCCAGCTGTAGATGGATAGACCCCACTATGAGTCTGATCACCCAGGACCAGCTCAACGTGGGACCACCATATCTCATAAAGCAAGGCAACCAAGCTCCTCACCCTCGTCAACAAATACAGTTTTTTGCTTCGTGCTGTCATTCTCTAAAGCTAGGCTGTACTGGATTAGACAAATATGGATATCAATGAGAAGGATGAAAGTTATGCAGTATGTTCCCAACTGTATAAGACAACCATGTATGTATGTTTGTTGCACACTCGAAATGACGGTCGTGGGCAGGTGTTCCAAATCGAGGGCAAGCACATTTATTGTGGTTAATCTGTAATCTTGTGAAGAACAGCACCGTCACTCTGTAAAATGCAACAGCACGTGTGTCACAAACAGCATTTCTCCCGAGTCGCCATTAACTATGTGACTGGTGTCCAAGTCCGGTTATTAAATAACAGTTTTCTCTAAAACCCAATTCTACTACTGATAACCCCTCTTTGTCTTTGATAATCACATTGGCACATCACTATTCGAATATTCATTTAATCATAATGTGGCACATTAGGAATGGATCACTCTTTTAAGTATGTCCTTGTGCAGCAAGGGAGTAAAATGTGGTTCTGTGAAGGCCCTGATGTGCTGTGCAGTGCATCAATGCATGTGTGTACAGCAGCATGTGATGACTGAGTCGGGCCTGTAGGTGGCTGGCAGGGTTAATAAATAACCACACGTGTAAACCAGCCACATGGTTAATGGCATCTCGGAAGAATTGCTGCGTGTAACACACGTGTTGTTGCATTTGACAGGTAAAGGACCCAAAGGTTGTTTTTGATTGTTATATAAATGTTCTAGACTTGTTCTAGACTTGTTCTAGACTTTAAGCCTTTGCTTTGAATTGTTCGTTTGTGATATATGCAATTAGAGGCGTTTTAGCACTGTGCATTGTAAAGAGATGACGCACTGTAATTAGTTACTGTCATTGCAATTCTCTAACTCTAATACTGTTTAGTCTATAACCATGCCCTTGTACCCAGAATATGACTACTTGCAATGCTATTGAGAATAGAACACATGTAAAGTAGTAAGCTGTACAATGGTGGTATACAGTACGTATACTGTACACATACAGTACATATAATGGGTGTAAGATACCGATATAAGTGGATGGTATAGATAGACATACAGCTTAGGATTAAAGTAATAGTCGAATAGTGATGTGCAAATGTGATTGTCAAAGACAAGGATGGTTTATAAGTAGTAGAATTGGGTTTCAGAGAAAGGGTTAATTAATAACCGCACGTGTAAACCAGACACATGGTTAATTGCGGCTCGGGAGCAAGGCTGGTTGTGTAGAGCTGTTAGGAATGGGAAACAAACACACTGGGCATGGTCATGGCCGTACGCCGAGAGGTGCTTACATCCACGTCCGCACCATTTAGCCTGGGGGGCTAACACGGAGCTGGGATCCCCCGCGGCCCCACCCCTCAGGGGGGAGTTGCTATAAAAGGCGTGGAGCCGGAGGGCTCGAGAGTTAGTGTATTCAGCTTAACCAGCGAAGAAAGAAGACCTGCTAGATAGGCCCTGGGACTCCCCTGGATCGCTGTCCTTCTAAGGACCGACCAGGGCAAGCCAGCGGCGTGGCCCCAAGAGCCCAGAGCCGATGCTCTTATAAGAGCCGGTCTGGGGACTCAGGGTGCCGGAATCTCAGCTTAACCAGGGCTGAGTTAGCTAGCCTCCTCTAGCCCAGTAGTGGAGGACCTAGGAGTAGGCTAGCTGTGACATAGGTTGTTGATCTCCTAGTTAGACGGGTGAAGGGGCCGATACCCCTTTGAGTGTAGTACATCTCGGCCTGTTATGTGCTTGTTGTTTAATAAATAAGTGTGCCTCCAACTACGTCGTCAAAAGTGTCCTGGAACCTACTACAACTGGCGTCAGAAGTGGTCTTCTAAGGATGGATACAAGACAGACGGCTCGTACCAGGGAACCGGGGGAGGAGGAAACCTCGGCCGACTCAGAGCTCGAGATCACGGAGGGCGAATCCGAGCAACCGGGGCCGAGTCCACCCACACCGCAACGACAGGACGGGTGGGGACCGTCGGCTGACGGAATACGGCTGGCTCACTCCCATCTGGCGGAGCTACTCTACGCAGCAGCCGCCACGTTGGAAGAAATCACTCGCCTGGGGGCTGGAGGAGCTGCACGGGGCGAAGATGGACGACACGCAGCGCCGGTTCCCGCCATTTCTATGGGCCTGGACGTCGGATTTCCCGCCATCGGTGCAGTGGGTGCTGAGGGCGTGGCCGGGCTACGTCAGGCGACCGACTCTCGCCAACCAAGAACCGCCACGTCATCAATGGCGGCCGGCACATCACCAGAAGAGCGACCGCCGATGGCTCCCGCCCTTCCCGCCAAAACTGTGCAGAGTGGCGGGAACGACGGGGCGCGATCTTCGACTGCGGACACCGCCTTACAGCAGCGATTACCACCTCTCAAAGAGTTCGTGGGGGAAGACGGTGACTGGGGAGGCTTCCGAAGATGCTTCCTCGCTCACCAAGAAATGGCACAATGGACGGATGACGAGGCACTACGCGCACTACCGGCGATGCTTGACAGTGACGCCCTCACTACCCTCACCTCGGCGCCAAGAGCGAAGCGCGCCACGCTGCACATGGCGCTTCAACTTCTGTCCGCAGTCTATGGACTGCCTTCGGACTGCAGGCAGCTGTTCTACGATCGCCAGCGGGGCGCCAAGGAATCGCCTCTGGCATACCGCACAGCTCTCCTGGCCCTAGTGAAGGCGGCTTTCCCTCGGATGGACGAGGAAGGGGTGGATGCCATGGTTGCAGAGAAGATACTGCTGTTGGTGGACGATTTGGACATTGTCGTCTTAGCGCAAAACGACACGGAGATGTGTTCCCTGAGGGCCGCGCGGCACATCCACGCTAACTTGCTGTCCCAGCGTCGCAAGGCCAGCAAGGCGGCGGCCGGGCACACCGTGGCTGCAACCTCCCTCCCAGCGGAAGAAGTCTGCGCTGTGGATCGCCCGATGGAGTGGAGATCCGGGGGACGACCGGCTCGGGACGGACCGAGCCACCAGGATCAGCCCAAGCCATCTGGGGCACTCACGCGCTGCTACAACTGTGGCCTCCGGGGCCATGTGGCTTCGGGATGCCGGGCTCCTCGACAGCGCGGGGCAACGCCTCGGCCGGACGTCGCACCTCTACCCAAGCCTCACCAGCAAACTCCGGCGAGTCGTGGCACCCCAAATGTTTGGCCTACGCACACACCTGTGACACACTCACGCACTGCAACGAACGGGGGTCAAAAATTGCCTGTCGTCGCGCCAAAACGTGCCACAGTGGGGAGTGCGTTCCAACCGGGCCAGTGGTCCGAGTTGGCCCATCGCGTTGTTGCCGCGTCGTCGGGGTCGTTGGTCGTTGAGGACATATTGATGGGGTTGAGGTGCGGGTCTTAGTTGATACGGGAGCATCGGCAACTATTGTGTCCGATTTGATTTATAACATTCTCCCCGTTCAAAGCCGTCCTTTGCTCCCTGTTGATGTTCCATGCTACGCTGCTAACGGGGGCTCGCTGGGCATTATTGGACAGATCCGCGCGCATATTTGTATTGGGGACATAAAATTATCCGGCCCGATATTGGTCTCCTCCTCGCTGGCGGTTCCGTGCCTGCTGGGGATGGATTTCTTGCCCAAAATGCCGATTCGTATCTTGGTTGACCAGGGTTGCATCGAACTCCCGTCGGGCCGACGTATGATGTTTTTGTCCTCCCCCGCTACTGTTCGTACGGCATTTGCGACGGTTCAGGCGCTGGTTGCGAGGACGGTACGCGTCCCGCCGGGAGCTCAGATGCTCGTGCCTCTTAGGCTGTGGCGACCATTTGCCCAGGGCGTTGGGGATCGGGGGGTTCTGTTGGGACCATCGAGGGCCGGGGTCAACGGACCCGACTTGATAGCGGCCCAGACCATTGTGAAAGTGGACGGGGACCCCTTTATCGCGGTCCTCAATGTGGGATCACGAACGGCTGTGGTTCCTCAAGGGACCGTGCTTGCGCATGCGACGCCGGTACCCTGTGAGGAACCGCTCATTGGTCAGGTGAGCACCGCTCCGCTGGCGCGACCACATTCGGACCGTGATGAGGGGTGGCTGGATATGCTTTGTGCGGTATCGTCGGACCTGTCCGACTCACAGCGTGAGAGGCTTCGAATTCTCCTATGCGAGTTTTTAGTCAAAACAAAAACGATATTGGGTGTACTAAACTGCTGCGACACCATATTGACAGGGGTGACAGCGCGCCAATCCGCCAAAATCCTTTTCGGTTGAGTCCCGCCGAAAAGGATCATGTCAAATCGGCCGTAGACGACATGCTAGCTGCGGATATTATTTCCCCTTCGACCAGTCCTTGGGGTGCGCCGATCGTCTTAGTTAAAAAGCACGATGGCTCATTGCGCTTTTGTGTCGATTTTCGTCGGCTGAACAAGATTTCTGTAGCCGACGCATACCCGCTTCCTCGGATGGATGAATCGCTTGATGCCCTGGCGGGGGCGTGGTTCTTCTCCACATTGGATTTATTGTCCGGGTTCTAGCAGCTCCCTCTGGATGAGGAATCTAAACCGAAAACTGCTTTCCGTACGCCGCACGGCCTTTTCCCATTTAACCGCTTGCCGATGGGATTACATTCAGCGCCGGCAACTTTTCAGCGATTAATGGAATTGGTCCTGGCTGGGTTGCAATGGGAGTCATGCTTGATTTACTTAGACGATGTCATCGTCTTTAGTAAAACATTCGATGAACACCTCCAGATGTTGCGTGCCGTTTTTCTCAAAATGCGGGCTGCTAATTTGAAATTCAAGCCCCAGAAGTGTCATTTGCTCCGAGAATCGGTACGGTATTTGGGTCACATTGTCGGACGTTCAGGTATTGCCACAGATCCCGCCAAAACGAAATGTGTTAGCTCCTGGCCGACTCCCACCTCGGTGGGGGAGGTCAGGAGTTTCATTGGATTCGCGTCATATTACCGACGGTTTGTCGCTGATTTCGCTACAATTGCAAAACCCTTACATGCCTTGACATCCAAGGGGGTCAAGTTTCATTGGGGTCAGGAAGAGGAGGCTGCTTTCCGCTCCCTCCGGGACGCCCTAGTGGGCGCTCCGCCATTGAGTTACCCCGACTTTACAAAACCCTTCTTGCTCGATACAGACGCAAGTAACACCGGTATTGGGGGCGTGCTTTCGCAGGTCGTTGGGGGCGTAGAGCACGTGGTTGCGTACGGCAGTCCGGTGTTGTCTCCGGGGGAACAAAGGTACTGTGTTACCCGTCGGGAACTATTGGCAATCGTTTATTTCATTCAGCAATATCGCCCATATCTGTACGGACAACATTTCACCGTCCGCACAGATCATGCGGCGCTGCAGTACGCCTTGCGGGTTCAACAGCCATCGGGACAACTGTCTCGATGGTTGGAGATTCTACAGGATTTCGATTTTGAAACGACTTATCGTAAGGGCGTTCGCCACACAAACGCAGACGCTCTGTCGTGGTTGCCACCCACCTCCGAGTGCACTTGCCTCTTGGGTTCGGGGCGTTGCAGACCTCCGAATGTTAACGTTGATTCGGTCCTTGCGGCCGCCGCTGAGGCACCTTCGATTGCGGGTCCTATCGAGCAAGAAGGGAGGGATTCCTTGCTGGGGTTGTCTGTTGCGGAGTGGGGGTGCCTCCAAATGGAGGACACCTCCCTCCTCGCTTTGCGCCGTCGCATCGGGGGAGTTGGTCGGGGGGGGGGGGAAGCATCGACTCATGGGGGTTATTTCAAGGTCTGTTGATGCATTGGGATGGGAGATCCCGCCGCCACCGGCTGGTGGTGCCTTCCGTATTGAGGGGTAGAGTGGTGTGGGCTGCGCACGAGCGACTCCTTCACCTGGGAACTCACAAAACCCTTGCCATGCTCCAGCTGGATTTTTCTGGGCCGGGCATGGCAAGGGACGTGGATGATCTCTTAGGGTCATGTGCTTAGTGCGCGCAACGGAAGCCACCAGCGCGGGGGTCTAACCCACCATTGCAGTCTATCACAGTTTCCCGGGTTAACGAGCTCGTTGCGCTTGATATTCTGAGCCCATTCCCCGCCACACCTAGGGGAAATAAATACCTATTAACCGGAGTAGAATATTTTACGCGATGGCCTATGGCCTGGCCCCTCGCCAACCAGTTGGCAGCAGCCATCACGGAGGCCTTTGTCCAGGGCTACGTCCTCGACAAATGTGCTCCGGAGCGGCTGCTGACCGACCAGGGTAAAACATTTTCGGGTAAACTTCTCAGTGAAGTATGTGAGCTCCTGGGAACGAAAAAAATGCGTACCTCCCCATATCATCCGCAAACTGATGGAATGGTGGAGCGCCTGCATCGGACTATCACGTCCATGCTGTCCCAACAGGTCTCTGAATCCCAGACCGATTGGGACCTTTACATTCCGGGGGTTTTGGCAGCATACAGGGTGGCTCCTCATGCGGCGACCGGATTTTCGCCCTTTTTACTAATGTATGGCCGCGAGGCTAACCCGCCTGTCGCGACTCAGCTGCAGATCTCCACGCCGCATGCTAAATCTAAATTGACTGACCACGTCAGGTTCAACATCGCTAAATTGACGGAGGCGCGGGAGCTGGCCATCCAGAATTCGGAACTCCGCCAAAGGGCGAATGAGAGGCTCAGGCTGGGTCGGGCACATGTACTCCAGTGGAAACTGGGTGACAAGGCGTGATTGCACTGTCCCCAAGTACCACTGGCGACCTCGTTTAAGCTGGTGCGGCCGTGGCGGGGGCCCGTGGAAGTGGTGCAGGTCTTGCGGCCACAATGTGTGCGTATCCGATGGGGGAAGCGTCGGTGGTTCGTGCACCCCTCCAGGTTGAAACCGTTCGTTGCGCCCCATGTTCCTAACACACACACGCGTGGCCAAACATGTGAGGAGTCCACCGACTCCCGGAGTCCGACTTCGCTGCTTCCGCCTAACCTGCCACCGACTGTTCCACCTCCAGGTGCACCCGGATTGACGTGCTCACGACCGACAACCCCTCCCGGGGGGGTCGGGGTCGCTCAGCAGCGAAGCCAGACACTCTCGCACCCGGACTGTTGACTCCCACCACTGGGCCAACCGGGGTTGCCCCTTATGACGGTCCCGCAGCAAGAACGCGCGCCAAAACGCGCAGACTTTTGTGAGATCGGCCGCT
>CM025625.2:3197574-3216658 GCA_014621495.2 Entosphenus tridentatus
CCCGGGGGGGGGGAGGTCCTGGGAATTGTATATGTATATTGGGGTTTTTTTTTACGGGCTGGGGTATTTATTCGGGGGGGGGGGGGGTGCGTCGGATTGTTTTTCTTTGTTGTTGTTGTTATTGTTGTGTTGTAATTAGGCGAGGCACACGCGGATTATTTTTCTCTGTTATTGTTGTTACTGTAGTGTTGTAATTACGCGAGACACACACGGATTTGGGGGAATCACCTTTATTGTGATTTTGTTGCAGCCGGGACGGCTGTGGGCTGTGCGGGGGTGGGGGGTGATGTAGAGCTGTTACGAATGGGAAACAAACACACTGGGCGTGGTCATGGCCGTACGCCGAGAGGTGCTTACATCCACGTCCGCGGAGTTGCTATAAAAGGCGGGGAGCCGGAGGGCTCGAGAGTTAGTGTGTTCAGCTTAACCAGCGAAGAAAGAAGACCTGCTAGATAGGCCCTGGGACTCCCCTGGATCGCTGTCCTTCTAAGGACCGACCAGGGCAAGCCAGCGGCGTGGCCCCAAGAGCCCAGAGCCGATGCTCTTATAAGAGCCGGTCTGGGGACTCAGGGTGCCGGAATCTCAGCTTAACCAGGGCTGAGTTAGCTAGTCTCCCCTAGCCCAGTAGTGGAGGACCTAGGAGTAGGCTAGCTGTGACATAGGTTGTTGATCTCCTAGTTAGACGGGTGAAGGGGCCGATACCCCTTTGAGTGTAGTACATCTCGGCCTGTTATGTGCTTGGTGTTTAATAAATAAGTGTGCCTCCAACTACGTCGTCAAAAGTGTCCTGGAACCTACTACAGTTGAAACACACGTGTTGTTGCATTTGACAGAGTGACGGTGCTGTTCTCCACAAGATTAATATTAACCACAATAAATAAATGTGCTTGCCCTCGATTTGTAGCACCTGCCCACGTCCTTCATTTCGAGTGTGCAACATATTTTGGCGAGCGTGGCAGGAGACTTTCCCTGAGTTCACTGACGGGGATCAACTCTTCCAATAAGACGGACCAAGCAATTGGAAAGGCAGCCTATATAAAGACATTCGTACAAAGATCTGAACGGTCTTCACATCATGGCACTGGAACAGCTGCAGGACAAGGCCAGTACTGCTTTGGATCAGCTGCAGAAAGCCCAGCTCATGGAAACATGCAGTAAGTGTTTCAATGATGATGAGACTGGTGAAGATAAAATCAGACGGGCTTTGATTCGTATGGCAGAAAGAGTACTTGATGGAGTTGAAGACCAAGAAGAAGATGATGAGGCCTGTGCATATATTCAAAACTTTCTGTCTTTCATTGAAACAATACAGCAGAAAGACAAAGACAGCAATGGAACAAGTGAAACACTGCCACCATCAAAACTTTCTGAAGATATG
This sequence comes from Entosphenus tridentatus, assembly GCA_014621495.2. Lineage (NCBI taxonomy): Eukaryota > Metazoa > Chordata > Hyperoartia > Petromyzontiformes > Petromyzontidae > Entosphenus > Entosphenus tridentatus. The sequence continues at coordinate 3,198,953 of CM025625.2, forward strand.
GATGGTGAAATACAAGAGTCACAAGAAGAATCCAGAAAAACCCTTGAGGAAAAGAAAATCTCAAGTGAAGGTGGAACAAAAACTACAGCAGCATTGAATCCCATACGAATGGCCAGACTAGGAAATGTGCCGGAAGTAAACAATACGGAGAGAATTCAGGATCTGCGGGCAGATTGGTGAAAGCGGGCAGAAAGACAAGTTATCTTACACCAATCTGATGCACCAAATCGACACAGGAACCCGTAAGGGACATGCCGAGTCTAACATCATTGAGGCAGTAGTCAGAGCAATCAGTCCTGGTCTAAATTTGAGGGACATGCTAGAAATAAAAAATGATTTGACTATTTACAAGTTAAAAAACATTTTGAAAGGACACTATAGAGAAGAAAGCACATCTGATCTCTATCAGAAGTTGATGAACATCCCTCAGGAGCCAAGAGAAACTGCACAAAACTTTCTGTTCCGAGCTATCGAATTAAAGGACAGACTATTATTTGCATCTAAAGAAAAAGGAGCTGATGACCAGTACAATCCAGATATGGTACACAGGAAGTTCCTGAGATCGATTGGCACAGGATTGCTCAGTGACTCTATAAAATTCAAAATAAAGCCCCATCTGGATGACATCACTGTCACTGATGAGATGCTGATTGAAAAAGTCAATGAAGCAGCCAGCTTGGAATTTGAGGGACAAAACAAGCCCGAGGGGGTCAAAGGCAAGGGGTATCGTGAGAGCAGCAAGGCCCGCGGGGCCGAGGCGCAGCCCAAGGGCAGGGTGAGGGCCAAAGGCGCAGAAGGTCAAGAAGAAGGTGCTGCACAGGGTGTACGCGGTGCGCCACCGCAAGGTGCACACCTTCCCCACGTTCTGCAGGCCTCACATGCTGTGTCTGCAGCTGCAACCCAAGTCCCCGGGCAAGAGCACACCTACGCGCAACAAGATGGGCCACTACGCCATCATCAAGTTCCTGCTGACGACGGAGCTGGCGGTGAAGAAGCCCTACAACATGCATGATCAAGACAAGATATAAGCTGTGGTCATATAGTTGTTAGTTGTTTAAGATGTTTGTGTTTGTTAGTGTTGTGTTTCATATGTTAAGAAGGGGTCATTGCCTAAGAGGAGAAAAAATGATGAGGAAAAGGTTACAAGTATGTTGGTAGGCCGATAAGTAAGTACCTAAGAGGTAAATTCCACATGGCATTGACAAGCTGTAAAGGATTTTATCTTGACAGGTACTGGGGAAAAAATCCTAACCATTTCTGGTCAGTAAAATGTGAAGCATGGTTTAATAATACCAGATTGTCTGGTAATTCCAAAAGCATAATACAATGCTTGGGCTCCTATCTCTTCGTGCACAAAGAGTTGGAGCTCACCCCAAAATAGAGAGCTTCTGGAGTGGCGCTATCTTGGTAGGGATATGATCCCTAGAAAAATTGCGTTCACGATTTCATAAACTCCTTTCATGACCAGTTTAAGGAAAAAGACTGCAAAATGTTTGCAAGGAGAAAGGTGGAGTGTCGAGACGACACTCATTCTGTGGGGGAGAGTGTGGCACATTAGGAATGGATCACTCTTTAAAGTATGTCCTTGTGCAGCAAGGGAGTAAAGTGTGGCACTGTGAAGGCCCTGATGTGCTGTGCAGTGCATCAATGCATGTGTGTACAGCAGCATGTGATGACTGAGTAGGGCCTGTAGGTGGCTGGCAGGGTTAATAAATAACCGCACGTGTCAACCAGCCACATGGTTAATGGCGTCTCGGAAGAATTGCTGCGTGTAACACACGTGTTGTTGCATTTGACAGGTAAAGGACCCAAAGGTTGATTTTGATTGTTATATAAATGTTCTAGACTTGTTCTAGACTTGTTCTAGACTTTAAGCCTTTGCTTTGAATTGTTCATTTGTGATATATGCAATTAGAGGCGTTTTAGCACTGTGCATTGTAAAGAGATGACACACTGTAATTAGTTACTGTCATTGTAATTCTCTAACTCTAATACTGTTTAGTCTATAACCATGCCCCTGTACTCAGAATATGACTACTTGCAATGATATTGAGAATAGAACACATGTAAAGTAGTAAGCTGTACAATGGTGATATACAGTACGTATACTGTACACATACAGTACATATAATGGGTGTAAGATACCGATATAAGTGGATGGTATAGATAGACATACAGCTTAGGTTTAAAGTAATAGTCGAATAGTGATGTGCAAATGTGATTGTCAAAGACAAGGATGGTTTATAAGTAGTAGAATTGGGTTTCAGAGAAAGGGTTAATGAATAACCGCACATGTAAACCAGACACATGGTTAATCGCGGCTCGGGAGCAAGGCTGGTTGTAACACACGTGTTGTTGCATTTGACAGAGTGACGGTGCTGTTCTCCACAAGATTAATATTAACCACAATAAATAAATGTGCTTGCCCTCGATTGGAGCACCTGCCCACGTCCTTCATTTCGAGTGTGCAACAATAAGCTGTATGTCGATCTATACCATCCACTTATATCGGTATCTTACACCCATTATATGTACTCTATGTGTACAGTATACGTACTGTATGTCACCATTGTACAGCTTACTACTTTACATGTGTTATATTCTCAATAGCATTGCAAGTAGTCATACTCTGGGTACATGGGCATGGTTATAGACTAAACAGTATTATAGTTATAGAATTACAATGACAGTAGGTACTTACAGTGCGTCATTCCTTTACAATGCACAGTGCTAAAACACCTCTAATTGCATATATCACAAACGAACAATTCAAAGCCAAGCTTAACGTCTAGAACAAGTCTAGAACATTTATATAACGATCAAAAACAACCTTTGGGTCCTTTACCTGTAAAATGCAACAGCACGTGTGTCACAAACAGCATTTCTCCAGAGTCGCCATTAACCTTGTGACTGGTGTCCAAGTGCGGTTATTCAATAACTCTGCCAGCCACCTACAGGCCCAACTCAGTCATCACATGCTGCTGTACACATGCATTGATGCACTGCACAGCACATCAGGACTTTCGCAGAACCACACTTTACTCCCTTGCTGCACAAGGACATAATTAAAAGAGTGATCCATTCCTAATGTGCCACATGTTGAACTTCTTTTGCACCATATGTAGCCAACCGTGCTGACCGTAGCCATGGGAGACCAATGGCCTAACAGAATTATAGCAACTCATGAATCAGGCCCTTGACCCATTACACAACCGGGGGGCCATGTGTTACTTGAATGACTTAATCCTGGTGAAGGATTTTCGAAAATTGTTTTTAGAAGATATGGAAGGTATTCTGCATGCACTGCAAAATGCTGAGTCAACCTGCAAATCCAACAAGTGTGACATGTGATTGCTGCTTCTGCGAAGCTAATGCATATGAAGTTCACAGTTTCCTTGGATGAGCAACAAGCAACAAATCGACGACCTCCAAGCTGCACTTAAATTTGGAATGAGATTTGCAGCTTTACAACCACAAGGCTTAGATGGAGGTTCATACTGACGGCAGTGCATCAGATCCATTATATAGTTTTTGGGGGAATTAGATGGTAAAAATGTGTCATTGAACCTGCCACCACCCGATAAAGCCAATTAGAAAGGTTTGTCACATAAACAGAACATGCCAATTCGTTACTAGTTCAGCACACCGGTGTGTTGGAGAGTAAACCCACAATATTTAAAATTCGAGTATGATGTTTTGCCGAACATTACAACTAGCCTCATCAGGCGACAGCCTGAGTTTACTCTCCAACACACCGGTCTGCTGAACTAGTAATGAATTGGCATATTATGTTTACGTGACAAACTTAATTGGCTGTATTATGGATACTATTGGTCATGAAAGCCTACTACGTGTTAAACAGTGTATCATATATTTCAGGAATGTTGCTGCAGAGATCAGATGTCAGAATGCACTTGGTCTACTGTGTGAGAAAGAAGCCCAGCGGAGTGGCACACAACTACCATTCCCATAAATTTGTACCAATGTCGACTGGGTATTCTCTTCATCGTATTATCTGATTGTCAAGCACTGCTGTGTTTCGATGTAAATTGCCAAAGAATCGGCATGTGACCAATGCCACAATCTACTCGAAGAGTATACCATATCTGTCATTCTCCAGCAGAGAATATTCAACAGGTGTATGTTATCAGGCATGCTCCTGCTACCAGGCCATAGAGGACACTGGAGACTTGTATTGGTGAAAGTATCTATATGTCCCGCAGAGTCTCAATATTGAGGATTCAGTTCTGACATATCAGCAAGGTGATCCTGCACTGTGCCAGATAAACAACATTTTAAAAACACCAAAGATAAAATGTATGAAGGAATATGGCCATGTACAACGCTTCACGCTTAGGATCTCTTTCATGTTGTAGGACATGGCAACAGTGAGCCGATACCACATTACATTCTACAAATCAATGCATACGTGTGTCACTGTATGCTACCACGACCTATGCTGTCATATCTCCATGGTTGCACAATGGTCACGATCCATGAATTATACTGGTTCATGGGAATGCCTCGTTAATTAAAGTAAGGCTGGTTTAACTATCAGAATGGGCCACGTGGAAAAAAGCTTGTGCATGACGTCAACAAAGGGTGTGGTTAAGCAAGCACGTGCCTTTGACAGTTGAGAGACCCAGCGAGATGGTGGTTGTAACTTGTTGATGAAGTGCTGATTGGTCGTTGCTTCAGAGTTTGACTATTGAAGACTTATTTACTGTTATGAGAGCATCTTGAGTGCAGCCACCTTGGACTACATAATCTGTGAGATGCCGAAGGAAAATAAACAACATGAGAAATGTGTGTGTACAAACATGTGTGAAGATCTGGTCAGGTGGCTCAGCTCTACAGTGAGCGGCTCACACTCGTACAGTTACACATTTAAATCCTGGTCAGGGTTGGATATGCCCATCATCCCTACAGTCGTTGTTAAAACGTACAGTGCATACAACATTGTGGGCAAGTCAACTTCGGTTGTCCTATGAAGTGACTCACTCCTGCCACGGCAATGTAGAATTACCAGCAAACCGGCGCTCTGAGCTACTGCTTGCTCCCAGGTGGCGCTCGACCACGTGTGCGGGTGGCAGCCAACGTCGGCTTCGGAACATGTGACCCTGGATGTGTCCCCTTACCCGTTGTTGGACAACACAACTCACATTGGCGGAGTCCATCCGCTCCTGCATCCATGCTTCTGTGACCCCGACCCCCGACCCCCACCCGGCATAGAGTTCATGCCCACCGTGCACTCAGGGCCATTAACTGCATGAGCCATGTGGCTCTTGAAACCCCTTGGGCATGTTAGCTGAGCACACTGATAAGCTCTTTCTCTCGCGCATTCTTCAGAGGGAGGAATCCACAAGGACCGCGGGACTGGAACTCGGTGGACTGGCATAACGCGTTGCCATACAACTTGGCCTTATATGGGTGCTTGGTGTGATATGTGTGTGCATACGCCATCGGTGCAGATCAGTAACCCAGCTCTTTTTGGAGCGAAGGATTGACGTATCACCGCAAAACGATCGGAGTGGGATTGTGAAGTGAGGGTAATTTGATCATCAGTTGTAGCAGCTGCATTCTCTTCATTTTTATTATTATTTTCATAACCACCATCATCATGATCATCTATCATTATACTAGCATTACAATTATTGCTATCATCTCCATCCTAAGATTAATCATTGTTTTTTTTTTTAAGTACTACTTCTAGGCTGCCGCGTTGGAAGGGCAATACCACCCTCAAACCCATATGAGAATGCGTGCGTTCAAGTGTGATACAGACGCATATCTCTTCTTGGTTCTTTCGGTAAAGTCACGCAGAAGGGAAATAATAAAATTAAAATAATAAAACATAATAAAATACAATTCTCACGACATTTCGGCCACAACGCAAGCAGCCGTCCTCAGGTGAAGAACAGATCTGTCAGAAAGACAGCGTCTGAATGAGAACCAAGAAGATGAATCCCTGCAGTCACAAAAGCTTTAAGATGCATACCTGTCAACCCATACGGTTTACCCGTATTCTTGTGCAGGGAAATTGGGTTTTCATGTCCATATGACGTACGGCCGTTTCAATAAGGGCAAAAAAATCCAGATATTTTTGTCTATTTTTTGGTATTTCTCCCTCGTAATAGTAATTTGCAGGATGAACGTTGAGATGTATAAGGGCACGGGGTGACCAATAAGGTTTGAATTGGTCTGTAATAAGGTAGGCACAGATAAGAGGTTGGCACGTATGCAGACGGAACCTCATTGATCAGTTCAGTCAGGGCAGGCGTGCTGATGGCAGTACACAGGGTAACCATTTTGAGCTGCTCATTGGCTGTCAGTTTTTTTGTTGTGGGGAATGCGAATCCAACCCATTCCACGTGACAAACTGGTCGAAAAACTGCTTCAAGAATTTGGCACGATCCCCCTTTGTAAAATGTCCAGCTGTGTGCTGGAATCTTCGAAAAGCATTAAACTACCTTCATCATGAATTGGGTCACATTGTCTGCTATTTGAGAGTTACAATTTTACTCCAATTAATATACATTGTCCTTAAGCCGATACATTTATTACAATTTGTACTTTTTTTTCGACAAGAGCCCGGACACAGAGCGTAAGCAATAACGAGGGAAGAGGGCCATATAAATTATGTGGGCAGATGTCCTAACGCAGAGCTCACATGGGCTTGGGGGAAAGGGAAAGAAGCTGATATATTTCTTAATGGAGGTCAGTCAAGAATCAGACATCTGCTGAATTATGATCTCATTACATGGTTTGTAATCGCTGGAGCATGTGGGATTTTGCAATGTACTGGACGCCAATAGGCAGGAGCGGCCGTGGCGAAGGGACGTAATACAGCACCGTGGAGGCGAGGGTTTTTGTTGGATCACACTAATTTTGTGAAACTCCCTCACCGTGGGATTCGAGGTGGTGGCATACCCTGGCTTGCCAGAAGAAGGCAGTGCAGCAAATATGGACCCCATCAGTTCCATCTGTATGGGATATAATGTTGCCCCCTACGGGTGCTCCGGTTTGCTCCGACATGCAAACAGTCAGTATTTGGCCAAAAAACACCTTATTGTGTAGGTAACAGTCGAGCTTGGGGGTGAATTTGATGTCGTCTCACTGTCTGGATGCCCTTTCTACTTGTCAGTAATTCCTAGTGCCTCGAATTAATTTATCTCTCTTCAGAGTGAGTGAATATTGTTGTGTACAATTTTTTGTATTATCATCATAATATGCAAACGCATTTGTATTTTATCCCCCAGGGTATCTTGAAAGCCATTTCCTACAATGTCCAAATAATTTCTACTGAATCGCCACCCACATGTAGATATAGTTCTAATCTCTGTCGAGGCAGAATAATTCGTGCCAGTTTGCATTCATCCAGTCGAATAACATGACCATACCACTTTGCTCTAGCATGTTCACCACTTGCGGATACGTTTTTCACGTGTAGGGATCTCCTATGATTAAAATATTCAAAATATAAAACAATATATATATTTTACTAGGTAAGGCCCCACTGAGCTATACAGCTCTTTTTCAGAAGCAACCTGGCCACAAATGACAACTCAACAAAGTGGCTTATCTTGTGGATATTTAGAGCAGCCAAATACTCTAAACGTATGTTTCTAAATGTAAAGGTAAAAACAGGAGGACCCGGAGAAAAATCTACACGACCACGGGGAGAACATACAATCTCCAAATATACAGCAATCGTCAAGGTCAGGATCGAACGCAGGGCCTCCTGTATACCAGACGAAGCAGTTAATATCTGGCAAAAGTGTCTAAACTGTTCATGATGTAAACACACCTTCTAACGGTACATCCCAATAATGCTCATAATTTCACTGCTACATTTATGTATTATGTTACCTTAGTGTTCCATACATATCCAACACATCTGGTTATCGTACATACATGTATTATACACTGGGGTACTATTGCAAAGGAGTAGCCTATTTCAAGAATGTGTATTTCTGTTATTTGAATATTATACAATGCTATTACATGTATATACTATCTCTTACCTGGCAAGTTGTGTAGATATTTAAAAAATACATTCAGTGACAAAGTAATCCAATGAAATGTCAATGCTTTACAATCTGGAGGCATACTTTTTGTTTCAAATTAGCATTGGGTAATGCACCTGGACTTTAACAAGAAAATATATAAGTATGTATGCACGTAAGACAGCCACAAAGATCCTCCGTGTAGCCTTTAACAGAATGCCGGGGGAAGTGCTGTTAGCAACGACCCATGAATGTAAAGCTCACGAGGGGGTGATTTGCCAGTACCGCGCCTGGCCGCTTTTCTCGCCGCAGTGCAAATGTTTACACACCGCACCGGGTAATCATTTAAGGCTTCGGACTGTGCTTGTTAACGATGCCAGTTATAGTTTATTTTTGTTACTTTTTCTGTGCTCTCAACACCACCACTGACGTTTGTTTCGAAACGTGTCTGCTCACGGGGTGGTTTAGAGGTTCATAAAATGGATTGCATGATAGAGCAAGGTAAACATTATGAAGTCCAAAATTACAAAAAACTAGCCAAATTGTCCCAGAGATATTCAGTGGCATCTGAGTCAGCAGTGATCCAATTGAGAAGACCCTCATCCAGCAGTGGATAGAGTGGCGTTTAGCTTGAGAATACCTCTGGGGAGTCCAGCATGAAGAAGGGCAACCAACCAGCATGTGGCTATAGCAGCGGTTAGTGCACTGCACCGCAATCTTGGATGGCTAGGTTGGATTCCAAGCCTTGTACATATCTGGCCAGGTGGCTCAGTGGTAGAGCTCTCATTCAAAAGTTTCCAGGTTCAAATCCAGGTTGGGGGTTTGATAAGCTTATTTCGTCCGGGGTCAACAACATGAGTACAATATCACTGTTGGAAAGTCGACAGTGGTATGTCCTATGGCTATACTCACCCCCACCCATGGGAAAGTGGAATGCTCATCACTGGTTGAGTGCTGTGAACAGGAGATGGGCACCACCTCAAAGCTCGCCGGAGCTAAAAGGGGTCGACGCCGCAGCTGCCATTTCCCGCGCGCAATCTTCGGATGAGCAGCCCGCGTGCACCACCACCATTTTGGCGGTCAGGTGGGAAGATCTTCCCGCCAACTCAGAATCTCCACAACCAGAGACGATTGTGGTTACACCTCTCCGGCGACGACTTCCATTCATCAAAGAGTTTACAGCATCAGGTGGCGACTGGGAAGCGTTCAGGATGTGCTTCACGGCAAACTGTGAGTTGGCGGGTTGGACAGAGGTGGAGACGCTCCGTGCGCTCCCCACCGCACTAGATGACGACGCCTTGGCGACGTTCTATGCCATCCCAGCCGCCGACAGGGACACGTTGCCACGGGCCTTCATGCATTTTTGATCCACCATCCAACGTTCGTCAGAAATTCGCCACGCGGCTCCGAGGGGAATCTAAGACGCCTCTTGTGTTCCACAGCGCTTTGCTATCATTGGCACAGACAACGTTTCCAAAAATTTAACATGACGGGTTGGACTCACTGGTGCTAGAGCGCTTGCTGGCGTTGGCTCAGGAACTTCATGTTGTCCTGATAGCTACAGAGGACTTACATTTATCTTCTCTTTAAATCGCACGCTACCTCCAAGCAGATCTTAGTCTTCAACGCCGAGCGGGGGTGGCGGTGTGCACTGGTTCTTCCATTGATCCGGATGTACCCGAAGATGTGGAAGATTCTCAAGTATGCGCATCGAGCAACGACGACTGATGGAGGAAGGTCGATGCAGGGTGACGAGGAGGGCGAGACCAGCGGAGACACACCTTCTCTTACCCGAGGAGCAGCTCCGTTGTCTGCTTCAACTGCGGCCTGCCGGGACACATCGCGAAGGGATGCCACGCTGTGCGAGGAGGACTCCCTGAACCACCATCGTCCTCCACCCGGTCGTCCTCCTCTCTACCGGGCCCCCAGGTAAGTCACGACGCACGACAGACTCGACCCTTGCTACCACCTCATTGTTCTAATTTGAACGTCGGTGCGGGTTCGCGTGGTGTAGGCTCAGATCGGGTCAGAGAGCGTGGGCATCAGGGATTGCCTTGTAATACTTGGCCGCATCGGCCTCGTCAATGGTCAGAGTTGGCACATTGGGTTGTCACCACGGCGGCTGGCTCATTGGCCATTGTAGGAACAGTACAAGGGATAGAACTTAGAGTGTTCATAAACACCGGAGTGTCCCCTACTATTATCTCGTAGTTGTTTTTTTACATCTTGCCCAAACACTCTTGCGTTTTTCAACCTGTCGCTGTTCCGTGTTTCGCCATGAGCGGGGGATCCCTCGGGATCATTGGTCAAATTACTGTGACAGTATGTATCGGTGACTTCCAGTTGACCGGGCTGGTGCTAGTTTCGAAATCCTTGGCCGTGCCCTGCCTACTGGGCACCGATTTCTTAGGAAAAATGCCCCTCAAAATCTTGACAAATCAGGGCTTCATCGAGTTGATATCGGGCCGCCGATTGGCTTTTTGTTCTTCCCCAACTCGATTGCGCACAGCTAATGCCACAGTCTAGGCTGTGGCGAGTAAGACTGTTAAAATTCCGCCAGGGGCGCAGATACTGGTGTCCCTGCGACTGCGGAAGCAATTTGATCGTGTAGCAACCGCCTAAGGGATCCTACTGGGACCCTCAAATAAAGCGAGTCGGGGGTTAACACTAGCGGGGGCCCAGATCTTGGTGTCCTTTGACCAGGAACCCTTTACTCAGGTCCTCAACACTGGGTTGGTCACGTCCGTCATACAGGCAGGGACTGTGTTGGCCCATGTGTCCGCTGAAAATTGCAGCGAAAATATTACTGGTGAAGATGGGGTCATGTCGGCTTCGGAGCAGGGTGTGCCGGGCGATGAGAGGTGGATAGACACTCTCTGTTCCGAAAACCCCGATCTATCAGACACTCAGAGAACCGAATTCCACTCACTCTTGAGGGAATTTTCTGAGGTTTTTAGTAAGAGGAAATCCGTAATTAGTCGCATGACTCTCCTGCGACACCACATCAATACAGAAGACGCTGCCCCCATCCATCAGAACCTTTACAGATTAAGTCCTAAAGAAAAGGACCATGTCTGACAGGCAGTCGACAAAATGTTGGCCGCTGATGTTATTTCACCATCGAACAGTCCGTGGGGTGCTCCCATAGTACTTGTCAAGAAACATGACGGGAGTCTGCAGTTTTGCGTTGACTTTCGCTAACTGAATAATATCTCTGTTGCTGACGCGTACCCACTCCCGCGTATGGACGATTCCTCATATGCTCTGTCCGAGGCGCGGTTTTTCTCTATCCTTGACTTGTCAGGATTTTGGCAGTTGCCGTTGGACGAGAGTTCGAAACCTAAAACCGCTTTCCGGACACGACAAGGCTTGTTTGAATTTAACCGGCTTCTGATGGGGCTCCACTCTGTGCCAGCCACATTCCAGAGGCTTATGGAGCTGGTAGGGTTCCAGTACGACTGCTGTTTGATTTACCTAGATGATGTGATTGTTTTTGGCGTACGTTCAAAGAGCATTTGCAATGGTTGCGTGCAGTTTTCCTAAAGATGCGGGACACAAACTTAAAATTTAAGCAGCAGAAATGCCACTTGCTGCAACGATCGGTGCAATACTTGGGACACATCATCAGTGCATCGGGGATAGTGACGGACCTGGAAAAGACGGCATGTATGTGCACTTGGCCCACACCCATGTCGGTGGGGGACGTGCATAGCTTTATTGGATTCACCTCTTGATATCACCGTTTCCTGCCCGGGTTCGCCACTTCCACGAAACCTCTTCACGCTTTGATGGCCAAGGGTCAAACGTTTTGATGGGGGTCGGAGGAGGAGGCCATTGTTGTCACGCTAAGGGATGGTCTTGTTAATGCTCCTCCCCTTAGATATCCCGATTTTTCTTTACCTTTCATTCTGAACATGGACGCCAGCAACACTGGTATTGGCGCCCTCTTGTCCCAAGTGGTGGAGGGTGTCGAGAGTGTCGTAGCCATGTGGCCCTCCAATACGCACTGTGTGTTGACCAGCCGTCTGGCCAGCTCTCTCGATAGCTGGAAGTTATTCAAGATTATTTGTTTAATGTGTCATATCGAAAGGGTCTTCGTCATATAAATGCCGATGCTTTGTCGCACTTGCCGCTGGGTAACAGTGTGAATGTCTCATGGGTGCGGGGTGCTGTAAGCCGGTGAATGCGGGATTGCCTTCTCCTGTCATGGTGTCGGTGGACGTTCCACCCCCTGATGGTTCCGCCGTGTTGGACGCGGGTGATACCACCCTGAGGTTGACCCATGCAGAATGAGGATGCCTCCAGGTGGAGGATACCTCCTTGTTGAGACTAGGGCAACGGGTCATGAACGCTGATGAGGGGGTGGACCGATGCGGGGTGGCCCCGGTGGTCCTGAAAGGATATCTGTTAATGCATTGGGATGGCGGGTTGCATCGCTACAACATTGTAGTACCCACTGTCCCGAGGGGCAGAATCATTTGGGCGGTGCACAAATTGCTCATGCACATTGGCATGCATAAAATGCTTGCAACCATTAAGCTCCATTTCTACTGGCCTGGCATGTCAGGGGATGTATACAACGTGCTGAAGGGGTGTGTGCAATGCGCATGTCGGAAACCCCGACATGAAATTGGGCTGTCCACCATTGCAATCGATCTCTGTGTCCCGCATAAACGAACTTGTCGCGCTTGACATCCTGGGATCGTTTCCGCCCACACCGCGAGGTAATAGATACCTATTGGTGGGAGTAGAATATTTTTTCTCGCTGGCCGATGGCTTTGCCACTTCCGAACCAGTCAGCTACAGCTATTACTGAGGCATTCTTTAATGGCTATGTGCTGGATAAGGGAGCTCCGGAGCGCCTCCTAACTGATCAGGGCAAAACATTTTCGTCAAAATTATTGAAGGAAATGTGCGATCTGATGGGCATGTCGCCCTATCACCCTCAGACTGACGATATTCTTGAACGGCTAAACAGGACTCTGACGTCTATGTTGAGTCAGCAGGTTGACGAATCACAGTGTGATTGGGACTTGCATGTCCCAGGGGTTCTTGCAGCCTATCGAATGGCTCCTCACACTTCCACCGGCTTTTCGCCATTTTTTTATGTACGGGAGGAAACAGGATCCTCCGATTGATGTTCAACTTAACACGACATGGTCTACGTCTAAAAGCAATATGCCTGACCCGATGCGCCTTCACCTTCAGCGTGTGTTGGAAGCACTGGAAGCTTCCAGAGAGAATCCGGCTTTAAAGTGATCGGCAAATGAGAGGTTAAAGGGGCTACGTGTGCAGGGAACCAAGTGGACCCCGGGAGACAGAGCCTGGCTGCACTGTCCTCAGGTACCAGTGGGTACATCCCCCAAGTTATACAAACCATGGCAAGGCCCGGTCGATGTGATACAAGCTAACAGGCCACAATGTGTGCAGATTCAGTTCAGTCGTCAGCGTTGGTTCGTACACCCGTCATGCCTCAAACCATTTGTTGCGCCTCACACGGTCCCTTCATCTCCACTTTTCAAGGGTCGAGTGTCTGGTGTGTCTGACGGGCTTAGGTGGGCATCCGCTTAGGTTGTGCCTCAGGGAAGTTCTGTGATTCCACCCGCAGGATCAAAGCGCCTAATGCCCTTGCCATGGCCAGTTGCGCCGGCCACGAACGGACCACAAAAGGGGGAGCAACCATCAGCCACTCGTCCTCCTGCTGCCGTCATTGATTCAAGGGAGGAGCCAAGCCCATTAGGCCATTCTTCAGTTCCCCCCGGGTCCTCCAAGGAGCTCATGCCCGCCTCACTTGGGAGCCCGGCGACGAGGACTCGCTCAAAGACTAACCGGTTCAAATAACTTTCCTCCACCGTGTTGTTTCCCCTATGCCGCCTGCTTTTTGCCACACTCACGAGTCAGGGGATTCATTAGCTGATCTTGCTTATACGTGTACTCGTGGATGGTGCCACACATGCGGGCGTAGGGTCATGCTGGAGGTGGGAGGGGGCGTGAACCGGTCCTTGTATAGTGCCAACTTTCCCTTGCTGTTGTTGTTCGGGATTTGTGATTATTGTATATAGTGTGGTTATTTATTGTTGTTCGCTCATCGATTGTTCTTAATTGTTATTGGGAGGCACACTCTTGTCTTTTGTATATAGTGACAGCTGGGACGGCTGTATTTTACGAAGTGGGGGGGTGATGTAGTGAAATACTAGACGTCACTCGAGAGCAGCCACAGTACCCAGTGAAAGGGGGTGCTGTAGAGGCATGGCCCTGGCAATGGAAAAAGAGAGAGCGCATGAGAACATGGCCTTTGGGTGAACCCGGGAGGACACGTGACCGGACGAGGTGGAAGGGGCTACCCCCCACAAGGGGGGCGAGAGGGGCACGTGATGGGGAACCAGAGCCCTTGAGAACAATCTGGAATGGGGCGTGGCCAGGGGCGGGCAACGTGTTAGCTGGCTCGACAGATTATATAGTGTTTCCTTGAGTGTTATGTAGCTATCCAGGGTGGTCACCACCCTTAGTCGTTATCTTGTTGAGTGTAGACTTACCTGTGTTGTATTAATGAATAAAACGTGTTGCCTCCATACTCAAGAGTGTGTCTCAATAGAACCCATAACACTAGTAAGGAGAAAACCGCTTGGGACAGCTTTGTCGCCGTGGTTCGTGGCTTCCTGGGCAATCACAAGGTCGAAAACTATGTGGAGCTGGTTGAGACTCTGGTGAAGAACAACGACACAATGGGCTGTAGGATGTCCCTCAAAGTCCATATCCTTGATGCTCATCTTGATAAATTCAAGGAGAACATGGGAGCATACTTGGAGGAGCAAAGCGAGTGCTTCCACCAGGATATACTGGACTTTTAACGCCGCTACCAATGACAGTATAACGAGAACATGATGGGAGACTACATTTGGGGGCTGATTCGTGATTTACAGTATAATCGTAAATCTCTAAAGACTACTCACTTCTAAATATTTTGTAGTAATTTTTGTATTACTTTAATATAAATACATGTAAATTTGTATTAATATGTTGTTTTTTTCTGACTTTATGTGAACGAAAAGACACAAATTTGCCCGTTTTCGCATTGAAAACAGGTAAGTTTCAAAATATCACTGTCCTGGTCACGAAAGCAACGTTTGTCTGAATAATAGCCATTTTCTCTACTTTCTAAGGCATAAGTAATTACGAAATAACACTTACTACCCAGGAACAAAAACTGTGTTACATAGTGTTATCTGAACCGGTGATGGGCATCTCATAGGTCGACTCAGACTCAAATGAGTACCTGGTACGGTGTGTACTTCCCTCCTGAAATCCGATTTCGATATATGCGGCTCAGCACTCAAGTGGATAGTTTCGTACCTTTCTGATCGGCAATCTTCAGTCAGGGTGGGCATGTCCACATCGCCTGAAACAACAGCATTATGCGGGGTTCCCCAGGGCTCTGTTCTAGGTCCCCTGCTCTTCACAGCCTACACTTCCCCGATCGGCCGGCTCATTGCAAACTTCGGTGTTAAGCATCACTCATACGCGGATGACACTATTCTATTCACCGCCATCGATTCTAGCAATGCATCTGGATTCGAGAGGCTCTCGGAATGTACCACCGCCATGAAACAATGGTTCACTGCACACAACCTAGCCCTTAATCCGAAAAAGTCAGTGGCCATCATGTTAGGTACCAAGCAACGTCTCAATTCAGCAGCACTCCCAACACACATACACATCTTCGGTCACAGCATCAAGTTCACCGACCACTTCAGCTACCTCGGTGTCATCCTAGATTCAACTTTATCCTTCGACCGTCAAACCAACCATATCATCAGCTCATGTAACTTTCACCTGAAGGCTCTTAGACACATACGTCCTCTCATCTCTACTGAAATTGCCAACACATTGGCATGTTGCATAGTTGGGTCTCGCCTTGACTATTGTAACTCCGTCCTAGTCCGGACCTCCGCTGGCAACCTAAAGAAACTTCAAAGACTACAAAACAACCTGGCACGCGTCGTCATTGCCCACACTCATCCCCGTCTCGACTCACTAGCTTGTCTCCGTGCTCTCAACTGGCTACCCATCACTAGTAGGGTCACATACAAGACCGCCTGCCTCTGCCACAATGCCTTCATATCCGCCTGCCCGCCGTACCTTTCTTCATTATTGACAACTTGCAGCTCAGCACACGGCAGATGCCTGCGCAGCGCGACTCACGACCTCCTCTTGATACCAAGATCCAGGATGGTCATGTCTATGCGCCGCTTCTCGGTGGCAGCCCCAACAGTCTGGAACGATATCCCTCTGCACATTCGCAGCATCACCTCAATCGCCTCCTTCAAGAGAGACTTAAAAACTCACCTCTACAACCACGCTTTTGAGTGACTCTGAGCTTGGCTCCGCGCCTCTGAGTTGCGGCCACTACGTCTGCAAATTTGCGCGCGTTACAAATTGAACTATTATTATTATTATTAAAGATTGCCACTAGGGAGACAAAGGTGGCCGGGCACGCTGCTGCCCACCCCCACGTGTGCCGTGCTGGCCTTCATATGAGTTCGCTAACAGCACTTGCCCCAAAAGTCTGTTCAGGCTATACAGGGGATATCTGTCTTTTTCTTGTGTGCACTCAAATGTGTTGCTTATGTATGTGCACGTAAAGTGCCTGTGCTGTAATTCATGCTGAATAAGTTGGCTACAATCCATGTAATGTAAATAAGATCTTGGACAGAGATTTGTTTTTGTACAACGTATTGAATTTGACCCAGTTTGGCATACAGCACCCTTTTGGAGAATCACAAATGATGGTAAGGTAAGTGTAATCATATCGAAATGCACATGGCTACTGTTAATGCGAATCACACATTCGCAAGGATTGGATATTTGGTTAAAGGCAATACGAGTTGTTTGTCTGTAGCACTTTGTGGATTAGCATCCACTTCACTGCGCTGTTTTAATGTTTCTGTTTACACTGCTTTAAACAAATCAAGAGGTTTTATTATTCTACGAAAAGTTGTGTTTGCATACAAATTTATGCATGATCACCATTCAGGGTGCAATGCTTAGCTTTCTGCTACTATTACAGAATAAATAAAGATGACAATATTTAAATACTTCCAGGCAAATGATACATAGTACATGAGAGGACATCTTATGGGTGGCCAGGTGGACCCCCCTATACCTGAGAACATTAAAGGAAGTCCCAACGCTGTTCCCACATTACAAATGGCACTCAATTTTCCATAAACTTGAGTTATTGTGGTCGAATACTTTATTTATTCCCCTGTATGTTCCTTTTCATTGTGACGCGTTCTTAGCAGTCGGTGTCCACGAGCAGGCCACTGCATTAAATGTCACATAAACCGCGTGGTTCAGCTGTTCCTCTGCTCTGCGGCCATGCCAATTATTCGCTCAACACTCTCGAGAAGAAATACCCACCTATCAATATGGTGCGGGAGAGACACCTTCTTATTGGTGGTTCCATTCCAGAGATAGCAGTGCCATTAAAATAGAAAGAGTAACGCGATAAGTCAGATTTTTAGGCAGTGTCATTATTTTCGCTTATTAATCGCGACTGCCATATGGACATAATGCCACACCCCTCTCCCCCAATGTGGAGATGTCAATAAATATAGATCTCGTGCCAATGTTCTTGGGGAGAACCCGTAGCGTTTATGGTTAACATGTAGGCTTTCGCAACCAATATTATCCATAAGAC
>CM025625.2:3237685-3256612 GCA_014621495.2 Entosphenus tridentatus
TATCACTACCCCAACTCCTAGCACTACCCCTATCACTACCCCAACCCCAATCACTACCCATATTACTACCCCTATTACCACGCCAACCCCAATCACTTTCCCAACCCCGATCACTACCTTAACTCCTACCACAACCCCTATCATTACCCCAACCCCTATCACTACCCCAACCCCTATTACTACCTCAACCCCTATCACTACCCCAAACCCAATCACTTACCCAACCCCAATCACCACCTTAATCCCTACCAATACCACAACCCCTATCACTACCACAACCAATATCACTACCCTTATCACTAACCCAACCCTTAGTTAACCACTCCCACTTGCTTTCCTGTCACCATAACTCCACCACCACTTTTAATAGCCCTCACTCTGTATTTGAACCACTATTTTTGAATCCAAAATTTGACAGTTATTGTAAAGTACTGTCGACTAAGGCGCTATACAAATCTACATCAGATCAGATAATTTACCTTTCTTGCCTTGTCCTTCAACATATCCGCCACGTATTCACTCAAACGGAGTAGCTACAAGGTAATGCATGCAATGGGAATTTAATAATAAATCCAGGGCATTTCTGAGGTCAACTTATTTGGCTGTCGCTGTGTTATACCCCAGGTGTAGATGTGACATTGTCAGTATAAAGATAGCCATGGGCAACATCACAGAACACTGGGAGTTGTTTGCGAAACATAGATAAACAAAGTGGAAAGTCAATGGCCTCAGTCAATTTCTGAAAGTACAAGAGTTAAAAGTCAATGCAAAACTGATTCCCCAATCAAATGAAAGTGGATGTGCCTCTCTCAAAGTGGTACTAATTTTATTGACTCTGCAATGATGATAGGCAGTGGCTGACCCATCACATATAATCAAATCCAGAAACAATACAGTTTTAATCACACATTTTACCCTATACATATATGTAAACTTCTTATTGATCTCGAATATAAGTTTTCAAAAGCTAGATTTACTTAATGCATCCTTTACTTTTTTTCTATTTTTATTGTCAAGGAAAGGGTTAACATCTGGCTGGCTGATTTTACCTTGCACTTTGATAAGCTGTTATGCACATATCAAAATGTATGTTTGGGATATGAAAAGTGGCAACATTTAAAGATAATTATTCTGCACTGGCATCATAGCATTGCAGTTGGCCTCTTGTAAAAAATCACTTATCTTTGAAAATGCATTTTAAATGTGGTCTCATCATCCCTGTCTTTGAATACGTGTGACAATGTCATTGCATTTATCACTACAGTAGATGTATTTACATCCATTGACATCTTTTCCATGCCTTAGATAACAGCTCTATGTAAATACGTGTTGTTTTACTTACATTATATATTTAACCTCTTAAAGTACTATTTTGTTTATCAATTATTCTGAATATTTCAGAGTGTTCTACGTATTCCATTTAGAAAATACAATACTTCAGGGCAGTGAGCAAATACCCCTTAGAGTCTGGGTTCAAGTACATGCACTCGCTCCTATCTTAAGTTAATTTAGTAAGTTTGATTATCTAAATCTGGTTATCAAAGACTTAAAAAAAGTATTTTATTAACCATGCTATTCAGCAAAGCCCAACTGCGAGGAACTACATTTTATCATATATTGGATGACTGGCATGAACCAAATATATTAAATGCATCAAGAGGCTCCTATGAGGTTAAATGGAAGGAAGTGAATGTAATTCTTTGTTAGTAATGCTCATCCTTCGATCACCATTATCTATTAAATGCTGACTGACACTTTCCATCGTTCATGAATGATGATAATAATACGTTTTATTTGTTTGGCCACACTCATAAGTCAGAAAGCAATCACCATCTTTCTACACTAAATTAATGACCAACAGGAGCTTGGCAATCAAAAATGTGTATTTATTATTAATTACAATCTCATAAATTCAATATAAAACAAAGTATGCAACATCAGAAATCCAACGATGAATGCTGTGCATCATCATATTTGGCGTCTAAAATAAAATGTGTATACTGTAACCATTGTGTTCCTGTGTGTCTATTTTCCATACCAGGTTCAGACACCATATGCCAGTGATGTTTTTGTGGTTGGTAAACAAGCTCAGGTCGACCTTGTTCATCGTGCTGTATGCAAACCACTGCACTACTACTTCACACAAAGACAATGCTGCCCTGTATGGTCTTAACAAAAACTACCCACAAACACATAACTTTGAAATTGAAGACACCCATTATCCTTACAGTACAACAAAATGAGTATCTGCTGTATGCATGTATGTTGAACTTCAATGGTACCGTATGTAGCCAACCGTGCTAATCTGAGGCTTGTGGGAAGGAAACCAACTAAACCCAAAATGCAGTTTTTAAGAAATTAATATTCTTCTGGTCTTTTGGTAAAGTCATGTAGATAGGTTCAAAGAAAATAACAAAAAACTACGACATTTCGATCGCCACAGTCATCATTGGCAATACCATATTCAATAACATAAATTCCATACACCCAGCCATCAAATTCACCATGGAGGTGGAAAAGGATGGCAAGCTACCATTCTTGGATGTTTTAATCTAAAAGAGACCAGATGGCTCAATGGGCCACTCTGTCTACAGGAAAGGAACCCATACGGATACCTACCTAAAACCTGACTCCCACCACCATCCATCCCAGAATAATTCCCTCATCAAAACTCTACACCATAGAGCTCGATGTATTTCTGACCGTCATCACCTAGCCTGTGAACTGAAACACATACACCAAGCTCTCAAGACGAATGGATATTCAGACAAAACAAACCGTAAAGCTACAACCACAACCGTTGGGAAAGAACCATCTAAAGACCAAATCAAAACCATCACCTTGCCATACATAGCAGGGGTCATCAAAAAGATTTCCAAAATCATGAGCAAGCACAAGATCCAGGTTCGATTTAACACAGTACATAAAATGTGTGATCTGATCCCATCAGTGAAGGATGTGATCCCTGAACAGCAATACCCCAGCGTCTACAAACAAAGCTGAATCTGCGGCAGTAGTTACATTGGGAAAAGTAAGCGACATGTCTCGGACCGAGTCCGTGAACATAAGGCAGATCTGAATCACGCTAGGACCAATACCTCGGCCGTGGCTGATCATTGCTTTAATGCGGTGGGCTCACACGAAATTGATTTCTTTAAGACGAAGGTACTTTGCAAACCCACTGGATATCAACAAAGATTTGTTCATATATGCAGACATAGACACAATTTCAACCGAGAAGATGGGTACAAACTCAGCAATCACTGGAAGGACGTTATCAACCAGTTTAAGTAATAACTGGCTGTAATGT
The DNA here is from genome assembly GCA_014621495.2 of Entosphenus tridentatus. Classification (NCBI taxonomy): domain Eukaryota; kingdom Metazoa; phylum Chordata; class Hyperoartia; order Petromyzontiformes; family Petromyzontidae; genus Entosphenus; species Entosphenus tridentatus. The sequence goes on from CM025625.2 coordinate 3,240,996, forward strand.
TTCCATTTTAAACCTGGTAACCCTTTAATTGGTGGAACCCCACCACCAGGACCATCACTGCCCACTACCACCATCACCACTAGCAGTAGCCCTCTATTGGTGGAAGCCCACTACCAGCACCATCAATAGCCACTACTACCATCACCTCTAGCAGCAACCTCCACTGTCAACAGTGTGGGTGTGTGGAGCGAGGTGCAATATTTGCCTGGCAGCCCTTTGATTGGTGGAGACCCACTGCCGGTGTCGTTGTTTTTCCCCTACATTGACATTAGCTGCCCCGCCCATGCTGCTGACACACTTATGCTACACCCATATTTAAATCTTTATAAACACTTTGCCTTTAAAGGCTAACCCCCTTTTACTGATGATGACCGCTTGTGTTGCGATCGAAACGTCATAGTTTATTGTTATTTTCTTATAACCTCTCTGTTTACCGAAAGACCCAAAGAATATGAATTCCTGCAGTCACGAAAGCTTTAAGTCAAGAATTTAGGAATTACTTTTCAATTCAGATTTAAAAGTGCATAGCTCCAGTGGCTTCCTAACATCGGTGGGAAGAGCGTTCCAGACGGCCACAGAAGTGCACCTGAAAGCTGCTGACTAATTATGGTTTAATTAAATATCTGTTTCATACGAAAAGCAGTGATCAGTGGTTAATGTTCAAAGTCTGCCTTTCTCCGGCTGGTTGGCGTGGTTTTGATTGATCGCAATCTGCGTAGCATGAGGGACGTGCGTGAATGCCTTGTGATAGTATCGATGCAGCTTGTACAGCCATCAGCGTGATAAATTAAAAAAATAGGCATGACCTTTTGATGTGTCCTTTAATGCATATTGAAGCTCCTTGAAAACTAGTACAATCCTTTGGCAGATTTTAATTTGAGACGTTTAGAGCCGATTGAAAATGTACTGATTACTTAAGTCACCCTTTTCCTTAGTTGAAAACAAATTACTCAATAATGTATCACTGTCACGGTTCTAATAATAAATCACAATAAAGCCGATGCTGCTGCAGTTTGCATACAAGTTAAGTCACAAGGTCTTTAAATGACTACCACTTTATAGAAATGTGAAGAGATGACTTCCTTCCATGGAAGGGTGGAATATCCACCACTTAGGTCAAGATCAATGACAGAGATAATGCTGCCCAAGATTGCTCTGAATCACTTGCAGTTTATGAACAGTTTTTCAGATTTCATAACAATATGATTTGCCATCTGTGTTTGTTTTTAACATGAAGGTGATTTACTATATGACAAAAATGAAAACATTCTTTCTAAATATAGAGAATAATATATATTTGTATATGACTAGTATATGCATATACAAGTGTAGTGATGTATATTGAGTCATTATGGCATCTAGCGACAGCTATTGGAAGAATAGTGGTACTGTGCATGTTAGCATCTCTCTCTGGCACCAGAGTGTGTATGGCATAGAAGCGGGCCCTCGGGGGCATGCTTCTGGTGACAGCCAGAGAGAGGGCATTTCAGGACATGACAGTCTGGGTAAACCCGAGAGGGCACGTGACCAGGAGAGGGTAGTGTGGGGGACCAAGGGGTGGCGAGAGGGACACGTGAGGCCTAGAACCTTCAAGTAGGATCTAGAAGGGGGCGTGGCCTAGGGCGGGGCCAGGCCATGCTCAGGGGCATAAAAGGGAAGTCCCGAGCACCAATCCGGGCTGTATTCTGGAATCAACCCACCGTGCTGCGTCTCCTCGATCTTCGGTTTTCGATCGTCACGTTTGGCACCGTGGGTCAGGCAGTACGTTACTGATCTGACACAGTTATGTAGTTGCCCGTTGTGATTTAGTCGCGAGTGGAAATTAGCTACCACCTATGTCGTTATCCCGTACATTTGTAGTAGAGTTAACTGCTCGATGTTCACAGGTTGGGAGAGCAGATCGTGAACAAGGGTTCCCGCTCAAACTAACGGTCAGGGTCTCACAAGCTGTGAGAGCTGACCATAAACAAGGTTTTCCCGCGCGACCAAACGGTCAGGATCAGAGAAGGTGAATTGGGATCCAAAAGCAGATTGGGAACGACCAATCACAGGGTTCCACAAGGTGGCCGGGGATTGGACAACCCGGCCACGAACGAGTATAAAGCCAGAGCGCTGAGAGCTCCAAGGGGAGTTCGGCAACACGAAGACCCAGGACGGCGGAAGAAGCTTAGGACCCTGGACCAAGCCCTCCAGCCTTTATAAGGGCTAGGGTTCAGTGTAACCAGTGGTCGGGGAGATATCCCCTAGGACCCGTCAGAGAGGACACTCAGAGAACGGGATATTTAGTAGCCTGTAGGGAGCCGAGGCTTGTACCTTCTGAGGGGAACGGGTGAGGGGACCGTATACCCCTCAGTGTGATAGGGACAGTGTTAAGAAGACAATAAAGGTGTGTGCTACAAAAGACGTTGAAGAGTCCGTCTGTACAACACTACATTTGGCGTCAGAAGATGGAAACAAGACGAACGAACCGCACGCGAAGTCCCGACGACGCAAGCTCCGACTCACCTGTGGGTGCTGAGGGAGGCGCTGAAGATGCTGGCGTGTCGATAGCTGTCCCACCACCAGCAGAGCAGCCGATCGCCGCGAGTGATGTCATCCAGGCTGCTCACACCTGTCTCGCCCAGCTACTGCATGCGGCAGCAGCCATCCTGGAGGAAATTACCCTCGGGGCTGGGGCCGGAGAGAGGCGGCCGACGGCGAGCGTCCCCGCCATCGCAAACCCGGAAGAGGTCAACCTTCCCGCCGATGGGTCACGTGGTTCCACCGGAGGCGGAAGCCACGTGCATGCTGGGACCTCCGGGGGCCAATCACGGCGCACCACGTCATCAGAACATGACGAAACCTCTGCAGGACCCTCCAGCAACACCGCGTCATCACTGCTGCGACGCCGTACAGTCCATGTAGTCGACCAAGCGATCGCCGCGTTCGGAACCAAGTCCGACCTTGATGAAGACGACGACACAGCTGCTCTACAGCAACGACTGCCCGTCTTCCGTGAATTCTCGTCCACAGAAGGTGACTGGGCGGCATTTCAGCGTCGTTTCCTCAGCCACCAGGAGATGGTGGGCTGGTCGGATGCACAAGCCCTGCGTGCACTGCCAGCCACCTTGGACGACGACTCTCTCGCGGCACTCATCTCCATCCCCAAGCGACACAGAGCGACACTACAAGCAGCTCTTCAGCGGCTGTCCGATGTATACGGACCTCCTTCCGCCACGCGCCACAAGTTTTACCAGAGACGATGCAGGCCGAAAGAATCATAATTGGCGTTTCGCACCGCGCTACTTGCCATGGCAAAAGCGGCTTACCCCCGCATGGACGAGGAGGCTATCGACGCACTCGTCCTACAAAAGCTGGTGGAGATGGCGAGGGGACTGCGCCTTGTCATCCAGGCCGTGGACGACGAGGACATGTGCTCACTGCGAGCTGCCCGGAGCATTCATGCGCATTTGATGCTCGACCAGGACGAGACCATCACTGCATCGGCTACGACTGTGGGACCTACCAGCAGGGACAACGCTCGCTCTCCTGATCGAGTCTTCTCGATGTTCAGAGCGACGGCCCAGCGATCACCGGATCGCACCAGACGCCGCGACGACCGGGAGCGGGGACGGTCCTTCCCCCGCGGCGACGTGACGTGCTTCAACTGTGGCCGCCGAGGCCACATTTCTTCCGACTGCCGTTCACCTCGCCACCGCCCCTCCGGTTCCCGAGACCGGGACTACAGAGCTTCCAGAGCAGCGCAGCATGACCAGGCGAGTCGCGGCACCCCTCACACTCGGTCCTCATACACCAATGACTCCGCTCGAAACACGGCGTATGATGCGCGGCGTTCGGCCGACTTTTCGCGACCACTGCGACCCGGGCAGTGGTCAGAGCTGGCCCATAGAGTAGTTGCAGCGACGGCAGGTTCCTCGGTGGTCATTGGTTTCATCGAGGGGGTAGAGGTGCGCGTGCTTATTGATACCGGTGCATCGGCCACTATCATCTCCGAGTTGATTTACAATATACTGCCCGTGCGATGTCGATCACTGGAAAAGGTTTCTGTTCCATTTTTCGCCGCGAATGGAAGTTCCCTGGGGATTCTCGGGCAAATTCGGGCGCAAATTGCCATTGGAGATATTAAATTGGCCGGCCCTGTTTTTGTGTCTTCTTCCCTTGCGGTGCCGTGCCTTCTGGGAACTGATTTTCTCGCCAAAATGCCCATTAAAATCCTTATCGATCGGGGATGTATTGAACTTCCCTCGGGCCGCCGGATGGCATTTTTATCCGCGGCCACGCATTTACGGTCGGAAAATGCTTCCGTACAGGCTTTTGCGGCTTGCGCTGTACGCATTCCGCCAGGGGCACAAATGCTCGTACCCTTACGGTTAAAGACACCGCTCGCTCCCACCGCCTTGGTAAATGGCATATTATTGGGACCCTCCAACACAGCAGTTAACAGCTTTTCGTTGGTGGCCGCACAGACTCTTGTAGCGGGCGACAGGGAGCCATTTATACAAGTTTTGAATGTCGGTCTGTCGGACACCATCATTCCACAGGGGACAGTGCTCGCTCATGTGACAGTGGCACCCCTGGGGATCGGGGTTGTTGGACACGTAGCGAACAGTCAGCAGCCTCGCCCTCGTGACAATGACGAGGGATGGATTGACGCTCTCTGTGCAGATGCCGGAAATTTATCTGAGTCACAGCTGAGTAAATTGCGGGCTCTTTTGCGGGAATTCTCGGATGTGTTCAGCAAATCACAATTTGATATTGGCTGCACCAAGCTGCTGCGTCACCATATTGATACCGGTGACGCTGCCCCTATCCGCCAAAACCCGTTTCGGCTCAGCCCTGCGGAGAAACAGCATGTTAAATGGGCAGTTGACGACATGCTGGCGGCTGATATCATTTCTCCTTCAAACAGCCCCTGGAGTGCTCCGATAGTGCTGGTCAAAAAGCACGATGGCAGTCTTCGATTCTGTGTAGATTTTCGGCGCCTAAATAAAATTTCCGTAGCTGATGCATATCCTCTTCCACGTATGGATGAGTCATTGGATGCCCTGGCAGGGGCGCGTTATTTTTCCACTTTGGACCTTCTGTCAGGGTTTTGGCAACTCCCCCTCGACGAAGCGTCAAAGCCAAAGACTGCTTTTCGGACACCACAGGGCCTTTTCGAGTTTAATAGATTGCCCATGGGGCTCCACTCGGCCCCAGCGACGTTTCAGAGGCTCATGGAGCTGGTCCTCGCTGGGCTCCAGTGGGACTCATGCCTTATCTATCTTGATGACGTTATCGTCTTTGGCCGCACGTTCAACGAACACATTGAACGGTTGCGCGCTGTTTTCGAAAAGATGCGAGCTGCGGACCTCAAATTCAAACCGCAGAAGTGCCACCTTCTGCGTGAGTCTGTGCGCTATCTAGGCCACATAGTCAGCCGCTCGGGTATTTCCACAGACCCTGAAAAAACTAAATGTGTCAGCCAATGGCCTACCCCCACCTCTGCAGGGGAAGTTCGCAGTTTTATCGGGTTCGCATCATATTACCGACGCTTTGTGGCTGGTTTCGCTACAATCGCCAAGCCACTACATGCTCTTACAGCGAAAGGGCTAAAATTTCATTGGGGAGACGTGGAACAGGCCGCATTTGACTCCTTACGGAACGCTCTAGTATCAGCACCGCCCCTGGCTTACCCCGATTTCGCAAAGCCCTTTATTTTGGACACCGATGCCAGTAACACCGGGATCGGCGGGGTATTGTCCCAAATCGTTGAGGGCGTTGAGAGGGTGGTTGCCTATGGAAGCAGGGTTTTGTCCCCTGCTGAGCAACGTTATTGCGTAACCCGACGCGAGCTGCTGGCCATTGTTTACTTTATACAACAATACAGGCCATACCTATACGGTCAACGGTTTACTGTGCGCTCCGATCACTCTGCGTTACAATACGCTTTGCGCATTGACCAACCGTCTGGCCAGCTATCCCGATGGCTTGAAGTCCTCCAGGACTACAATTTTATGGTCATTTACCGCAAGGGTACACAGCACAATAATGCGGACGCGCTATCCCGCCTCCCGTCAGAAGAATGCGCCTGTTTTACGGGTTCTGGCCGGTGAAAACCGAAAATAGTATGCCTGGTTGCACCTCCTGAAACGGTTTCTGCTGCCCTTCCTTCCGATCCTGCGCTGGGTGCGGACCACGAAAATCCGCCAGCAAGTGACGACTTGCTGGGGATAACCTTGAACGAATGGGGTCGGCACCAAATGAACGATGCGTCGTTGTTGCCTCTGCGTCGTCGCGCATGTGATTCGTCCTCACATTCAAGTAAATCGAATTCTTTTGCCATGCGCCACAGTCTGCTCATGCATTGGGATGCTGATTCTTGCCAGTACAAAATTGTCGTGCCATCGGCTTTGCGGTGTACGGCTGTGTACGCGGCACACGAGCGATTGTCGCACCTGGGTGTGCACAAAACCATTGGGTTGCTAAGATTACAATTTTACTGGCCGGGCATGCTTCGCGACGTAACTGATATTTTAACGGGCTGCACCCAATGTGCGCAACGTAAACCTCCAGCGAAGCCGGCATGCCCACCGCTGCAGCCCATCACGGTATCCCGTGTGAACGAGCTGGTTGCTCTCGATATTTTGGGGCCTTTTCCTACAACGCCTCGGGGTAACAAGTACCTTCTGGTTGGGGTGGAGTATTTTACACGGTGGCCTATGGCCTGGGCCCTCTCCAACCAGTCGGCAGCAGCCGTGGTGGACGCCTTTGTTCAAGGCTATGTGCTGGACAAGGGCGCTCCAGAACGGTTGCTGACCGATCAGGGAAGACATTTTTCAAGTATCCTGCTGAGTGAGGTATGCCGCCTGTTGGGCACTAAAAAGGTGCGCACTTCGCCCTACCACCCCCAAACAGATGGCATGGTGGAGCGGTTGCATAGAACCCTCACCTCTATGCTATGCCATCAGGTTGACGAATCCTACGTAGACTGGGACCTGCAGATCCCAGGGGTCCTCGCTGCTTACCGCATGGCGCCACATGCAGCGACAGGGTTCTCCCCATGTTTCCTAATGTATGGCAGAGAGGCCATTCCCCCCGCTGACGTGCGGCTTGGGATAGAGCAGCTTTCATGGTCATCGAAGCTCACTGACCATTTGCGGTTCAACCTACAAAAGCTGTCTGAGGCTCGTGATGCGGCAATAGAAAATTCCGCCTCCCGCCAGCGGGCTAATTCAAGGTTGCAGGCCCCTCGCACGTCCGTGCATCAGTGGGCTCCAGGGGACATGGCGTGACTTCATTGCCCTCAGGTGCCGGTGTCCACATCGGCTAAACTCATTAAACCATGGCGAGGTCCGGTTGAGGTGGTTGAGATAATGCGCCCACAATGTGTTAAAATCCGGTGGGGACGACGCCGCTGGTTCGTGCACCCCTCTCGTCTGAAGCCATTTGTTGCTCCGCGTGGCTCTGCGTCACACTCAAAACACGAGGGCCGAGCGTGTGGTATGCCCGACGAGCCGGATGTCGCCCCGTTAGTACCTAACCCCCAGCGCAGACGTGTCATTCCTCCCGCAGATGATGCGGGACTGAGGGAGCCGTGCGAGCCACGGGTCTCTGCAAAAAGGCCTCTGGACCCACCTAACATGTTTACCAGGATGCCTGACCCGTCTACACCAGGAGTCTCTGCAAAGGGACCTTCTGACCCGCCCGACATGTTTGCCAGGCTGTCCGACCCATCTGCTCCAAGGGTCTCCGCAGAGAGGCCTCCTGCCCCTGCTGACATTTTTGCCAGGATGCCTGGCCAGCCTGCAGCCCGGGAAAGGGCACCCATCCCCTACGACGGGCCCGCGAAATACACACGGGCTAGATCGCGTCGGTTTTCTTGATTGCCCATCTTTTTTTTTTTGCGGCAGCGGATTTCTGCGTGCGTTGTGCGTCGCGAATGTCGTTATTTGTGATTGATACTGACCATGTACATATGTTGCGTTGTTGATGAAGGGGGGTATTTATAATGGGTGTTCCTGTTCCTGTTCTTGTTGGTTTTGGCACACACTTTGGTTCATTGATGGGGATTTGTCTGCTTGTAACAGCCGGGACGGCTGAGGCTTCCGAAGGGGAGGGTAATGTAGTAGAGTTAACTGCTCGATGTTCACAGGTTGGGAGAGCAGATCGTGAACAAGGGTTCCCGCTCAAACTAACGGTCAGGGTCTCACAAGCTGTGAGAGCTGACCATAAACAAGGTTTTCCCGCGCGACCAAATGGTCAGGGTCAGAGAAGGTGAATTGGGATCCAAAAGCAGATTGGGAACGACCAATCACAGGGTTCCACAAGGTGGCCAGGGATTGGACAACCCGGCCACGAACGAGTATAAAGCCAGAGCGCTGAGAGCTCCAAGGGGAGTTCGGCAACACGAAGACCCAGGACGGCGGAAGAAGCTTAGGACCCTGGACCAAGCCCTCCAGCCCTTATAAGGGCTAGGGTTCAGTGTAACCAGTGGTCGGGGAGATATCCCCTAGGACCCGTCAGAGAGGACACTCAGAGAACGGGATATTTAGTAGCCTGTAGGGAGCGGAGGCTTGTACCTTCTGAGGGGAACGGGTGAGGGGACCGTATACCCCTCAGTGTGATAGGGACATTGTTAAGAAGACAATAAAGGTGTGTGCTACAAAAGACGTTGAAGAGTCCGTCTGTACAACACTACACATTTATGTAGTTACCTGTCGGGGTGTTGTAATAAACGTGTTGCCTGCAAGTTCTAGTGTGTGTCTCCATGGATACCACTACACAAGGCATGATCTTAATGTCTTATTTGTAATAGTTTTCATTTGATTACCATTACTTACATATGGGGATAACGATTTGAATTAATTTACCACTTTAATGCAAATGCTTCTCAAAGGCCTTTACAAAAGGTACAGAGACATGAGCAATGTAAACCTGGGACATGATTGGAAGAAAAGAGGCACACACTAAAACAGCTATGGAGGTGGGGGAAATGTGAGACCGGGCACAGGACGACGCCACAAATAAAAACTACAAGGCATCGGAGACACCGAGGCCAAAAAACACCACCAACAAGCCCCCGGGAAGAATCACATAGACAAAGGACCATCCACGTATGTCCCAGTCCACCACCCTAAGCACACGGATGGTACCACCCCAACCAAAGAGGACCGATCACACCTCCCATCCTACGCAAAGTTTTCCAGATCCGAAAAGGGTCCAAGAACCCATCATGTCACAGCCCCTGGTGGACCGTAAAATAAATACAGGTGCTGTATACCACCGAGGCACAGTCCTAGTGTAATAAAGGACTCTTTCTCAGTGTCGATCTCCGTTGTCCTTTATTTGGGTTCGAAGAATCTCATTCACACGGCGTCCTCGCTCAGGCCCGCGTCTCCTCCGATGATCACTCCACAGCCACTCTGCTGCCCCGTTCTACAGCCTGCCTGCTGCTCCGCCTGCAGTCACCCTGCTGCTCTGCTCTGCAGCCACTCTTCTGCTCCGCTCTGCAGCCACTCTGCTGCTCCGCTCTGCAGCCACTCTGCTGCTCCACTCTGCAGCCACTCTGCTGCTCCGCTCTGCAGCCAGTCTGCTGCTCCGCTCTGCAGCCACTCTGCTGCTCCACTCTGCAGCCAGCCTCCCACAGCTCGCTAGCCCTCTGCGTCCTGACACCGATGGCTGACGGTGCTGACGTCTCCCGCCACGTGGCGATCGCGCCACTCTCCCCGTACTGCCCAGCATGGCCTCCTCCCGGTTCACTCCGTCTCAACTCCTCGATCCCCTTCCGGTTCTCTCCCTAAATCCTCTCCCCCACGTGACCCTAACTCCTCCCTCTCCCCACGTGACCCGCCCCCCTCAATCCTTGCTCGCATTACACGACCCACCCCCCTGATGAAAACCCAGCCGTTCCCGGCTACAATAAATAGAATAAAATAATGCGAGCAACATTTTAACCATCTGGCATCACCGGACAATGGAGAATATAACAACGATAACAAGAACAACAAAAACAAGAACACAATCAACGAAAGGAAAGGGATTTGTAACGCGTGCGGGTCGTCGACCCGTCCCGAACGGGCGGCGGCCCCCCCACAGACCGAGAACGCGACGGGGTTTTAAGAGCGATGGGATTAGAACCGCCCGCCGCTGGTGGAGGCCCGTCAATGCCAAGGTCCCGTTCCCCAGAGAGACCCAAGTCCGGGGTCTCCCGCAACCGTGTCTGTGGTGGGGTTGGAGGGGCAGCGGGGTCAAGTGTCCCCATTGCCGTGGTAGGCCCACCCAGAGCAGGATTCGCCGCATCCGTCTGCGTCACGGCTGGTTCGTCTGTAGAAGGCACAACAGGCGCGCTTGCAGGGTCAACAGGCAAAGGCAGAGGTGCGTCGGGTGCAACAGACACCGGCAAGGCAACATCAGGAGATGACGCATCCGTCCGCGGGGCCACGTAGGGCTTCAACCGAGATGTATGGGTTAGGGACCTCAATAAGCGTAACCGGCCCTTGCCATGGTTTGTGAAGCTTAGGGGAGGTCCCCGCCCGCACCTGCGGGCAGTGCAGCCAGGCCATGTCCCCCACTTGCCAGGGGCATTTACCATTCGAGCGCCGGGCGCAACATTCGTTTCGTGCCTGAGTCTTGGCAGTAGCCAATCGGGCCCCCTCCCGTGCCTCGGAGACACATCGAACAGTGTCTTGGATGTACTCGGGGAGAGGCTTAACAGGACCCTTGACCCCCGTACCCAGCTGTACGTCCACCGGCGGCACATTCTCGCGGCTGTACATTAGAAAAAATGGAGAATACCCTGTGGACGCATGAGGCGTCATCCGATACGCGGAGAGTACCCCAGGTATATGCAAATCCCAATCACCTTGTTTCTCGTTAACCGTGTGACATAGCATGGCCGACAGCGTCCGATTAAGCCGTTCCACCATACCATCCGTCTGCGGGTGGTAGAGAGACGTACGAACCTTCTTGGTTCCCAGAGCAGCGCACACTTCCGCCAACAATTTAGAAGAAAAATTTTGCCCCTGATCCATGAGCAGCCTTTCCGGTGCCCCTTTGTCCAGTACATATCCAAACAGGAAGGCGTCCGTGATAGACGCCGCCAACTGGTCGGATAAGGGCCAAGCCATCGGCCAGCGGGAAAAATATTCCACCCCGACCAGCAAAAATGTATTGCCCCTAGCGGATGGCGGGAAGGGTCCCAAAATATCCAACGCCACCAACTCGTTAATCCGAGACACTTGTATAGACTGTACCGGCGGCACATATGGGTTTTTAGGCGGCTTCCGCCGGGCACACTCGGGACACGCCCGAATATGTCCGACGACATCCGTCGTCATGCTGTGCCAGAAGTAGTCTCGCTGCAACGTTAACAGAGTTTTCTGTACCCCGAGATGTAATAAAGTGTCGCAGTGCAGAGTCCGAATCAATTCGTACCGTAACGACGACGGTACCACCAGACGCCAGCGGTCGTGCAACCCCTCCATCCACATGAGCAACCCATCCCGGAGAGCGGCCCCCGGCGTCCCACCGGATAGCAGTCCCCCCGCTCCCTTCGCAGCCCGACTCCGTAAAGCCCCCAACGAGTCATCAAGCAATTGCTTGCGAATCCATACCGAGCGTGGCAGGTTCAGAATCCCATCGGCCGGTCCTGGGCACACTGGAGCCTCAGGCATCTCGACAGCTGACACAACAGGCCGAGGGGGTAGCTGAACCGGCGTACACCTATTCGTACCCGACGCGTAAGCGCAAGGGGACCCCTGCGGTAATCTGGAGAGCGCGTCTGTGTTCGCGTGACGTGACCCCTTCCGATATTGAATTTCGAAGGAAAATTCCTGCAGGGTTTCCAACCATCGTGCCAGTTGGCCAGATGGTTGGTCAACTCTCAGGGCATATTGCAGAGCCGCATGGTCCGTGTGCACAATAAACGAACGGCCGTATAGATACGGCCGATATTGGCGGAGAAAACAGACAATAGCCAATAGTTCGCGGCGAGTAACGCAGTAGCGAGTTTCCGCCGGGGACAGCACGTGGCTACCGTAGGCTACCACGCCTTCCACACCGCCCTTGGACTGTGACAGAACGGCCCCGATCCCGGTGTCACTAGCGTCCGTATCCAGAATAAAAGGTCGTTCAAAATCCGGATAGTCCAATGTCGGCGCCGTCGCCAAACGATCGCGTAGGCCCTCAAACGCCGTTTCCTCTGGCGATCCCGAACTGAACCTCCGACCCTTCCCCATAAGGAGGTGCAAGGGCCTAGCGATCATAGCAAAGTTCGGAACGAACCTGCGATAATATGAGGCGAACCCAAGGAAGCAACGTACGTCCCCAACTGAGGCCGGAGTTGGCCAGTTGCGAACGCTCGCCGTCTTCTCTGGGTCCATGGCCACTCCGTCCGCACTGACTATGTGTCCCAAATAACGTACGGATCATTGCAGTAGGTGACACTTTTTGGGTTTAAATTTTAGATTGGCGGAGCGCATCCTAGCAAACACCGTTTCCAATCTCTGTAAATGTTCGTCAAATGTGCGGCTAAAGACGATGACATCGTCTAAATATATCAAACATGTCTCCCACTGCAACCCCGTTAACACCAGCTCCATCAACCGCTGAAAAGTGGCAGGGGCAGCGTTCAAGCCCATCGGAAGACAATTAAACTGAAATAAGCCCTGCGGCATACGGAAAGCCGTCTTTTCCCTCGAGGACTCATCCAGGGGAACCTGCCAGAATCCCGAAGAGAGATCAAGTGTTGAAAAAAACTTCGCCCCGGACAAGGCATCGAGGGAGTCATCCATACGCGGCAGGGGGTACGCGTCTGCCACGGACACCTTGTTTAATTTGCGAAAATCGACGCAAAATCGCAGTTTCCCATCCTTTTTCTTCACAAGGACTACCGGCGCGCCCCATGGACTGTTAGACGGGGATATTATGTCAGCAGCCAGCATGTCCTCCACTGCACCGTGAACATGATCCCGCTCCATCGGACTCAACCGATGCGAGTTCAATCGAATTGGAGCGGCGTCCCCCGTATCAATGTGGTGGGAAAGCAAGGAGGTGCGTCCCAAGTCAAAATCATCCGGGCTGAACACGTCGGAATAGCGTAGCATCAGCGCACGAAGCGCGGATCGTTGTTCCCCGGTCAGGGATGAGTTCTCCCCGCACAATTCGGCAACCCAACGATCATCCTGCCCCGTGGGCCCCGAAACCCCCCCTATCATGTCCCGGCGGCCCCGGTCGTCATGGGCCGTGAACGCGGTCGTGGCGTGAGCCAAAACCGTTCCGGCCAGTACGCTAACATTCTCCGCACTCCCGTTCAGCACTTGTAAAAACGGAGGCTGGCCTGGCCGGACAATCGTTTGTGCCCCAACCAGCGCTGAGCCGCCCGTTATAGCCGTGGACGGCGATAACAAAACCCTCAATGCCAGGCACTGGTTTCCGATATCTCAACGGGATAAGCATCTGCGAACCAGGTGGAATGTCAACAGATACCTCGGACAGCGCCTGCACCTGACAAACAGGGGCAGACTGGCCCCAGGGCGATGGCAAGTACAAAATTTTCCGACCTCCCGGTAATTCAATGCAATTTTGATTAACCCTTATTTGAATGGGCATTTTTGCTAGGAAATCGGTCCCCAACAAACAGGGCACCGCGAGGGACCTAGAGATCAAAACGGTCCCTGAAGCCGACACCCCCCCAATCGATATGTTGGCGTCCACCTGGCCCACAATGCCCATACTTCCCCCGTTCGCCGCTATGCAAGAGTCATAAACCGGTCGCACCCTCCCCGGCGGAATGCCCAAGAGATGGAAAATGACGTCCGAGATAATGGTCGCGGACGCACCGGAATCCACCAAGACACGCACCTCGACCCCCTGAATAGAACCTGGCACAGTGGACGACCCAGTAGTGGCCGCAACCACCCTCCGTGCCAATCTCCGCCATTGCGTCAGCGAGCGACACGGGTCAATCGGCGGCCCCCCGTTGTTAATGATACATGGACTGCGCGGCGATGGTGATGCATGAGGTGACAGGCCTTGCTGGGTATCTGATGCGCACCGACTTGCCTGTCCTGGATGGTCCTTTGGCGTCACATCCGTGGTCGAGGCCTCCTGCCGGGGCAGCCCCGGAATGCGAGCCCAACAATCCCTGGGGAAGTGGCCCTTTCGACCGCAGCGGAAACACTCCACGTCGTTTCGGCGCGCGGCACCCCCTCTGTCCCGACGCTCCCGCGTCGGCGGCCTGGACCTCGGCCCCGCTCCCCCCCGAGCAGGCCACTGGGCAGAGGCGGCCGTCAACTCCCGCGGACCCTTGTCGTCAGGAACGTAGACCGCCTTCTTAGCATCCCACCCCGTAGCACCGCCTTCGACGATGGGGCCCCCCGTCCAAGCTGACATCTGTTTCCAGCGTTGGAGGTTAAATTGAGCATCCAAGCACTTAGCTGCAGCCCGGGACGTCAACTTGTCATGGCTGCACACCGGCATGGGGATCCCCAAGTCTCTAGATAATTCGAGCATCTTGCCCAACACAAGGGGTTCCAACAAATCCGGCTCCGTCTCGGGGTATGCGGCCATCGCCAGTTCCAGAACGGCGCCTCGGAATGCCACCGGCGATTCTTCGGGCGCCCGTTGCCGCTGTATGAATCTACGATGGGCATCGTCCGGAGGCTCATACGCATCTGCCATTTCCTCGAAGACACCCTGCAGTGTCCTCTTCTTGTCGGCCTTAATGGAGCAGAAGAACCTAACGGACTCGTCGTCGAGAAGTGTTGGTAGGACTTCCAGGGCCTCCGCGTCCGTCCATTTAGCGGATCGTACAGCCGCTAGAAACCGGCAGGTGAACGCGCTCCAATGGCCGCCGATGGAGAACTCTTTAACAGTTGTTAAATGACGGCTGCGGGTCCTTACTCCGCCGTCCTCCGTTGATGGTGGCTCGTGCGGCAGCGACAAGATGGCGTCACTCCGCAACGTGTTCAAGATGGCGGCTCCCCGCGGTGGAGAGCGCAAGATGGCGGCTTCCCGCTGTTCCTCCGCGGCCACGCCCAAGATGGCGTCCTCGTGCCGCGTGGTGGAGAGGGCTGACGGCGACGGCAAGGCCCCGGCATGCTGTTCCCCGCTGGGCCTCCCCGAAGTTGTCGCCGGCGTCACGAGGTCGCACAACTGCGCCAACACCATCTTCAGTGCCTCCAGTTGGGCCGCCACCTGTCGCCATCCTTCATCAGCGTCCACTCGCGCGGATGGACCCACCGAAGCGGCAACGTCCTGCATGCCCGGACCGTCGCTCATCCCAGCGTCGCTTCCCCCCTCCATCGTCGGTAGCACCACCGCTGGAGGGAGGTCGTCGTCAGAAAATGCTGCAGAAGATGGTGCAGGGACGTTCTTTTTTCTGAGCTGTTTTGACATGCCGTTTCACTTCTGACACCAATGTAATAAAGGACTCTTTCTCAGTGTCGATCTCCGTTGTCCTTTATTTGGGTTTGAAGAATCTCACTCACACGGCGTCCTCGCTCAGGCCCGTGTCTCCTCCGACGATCACTCCACAGCCACTCTGCTGCCCCGTTCTACAGCCTGCCTGCTGCTCCGCCTGCAGTCACCCTGCTGCTCCGCTCTGCAGCCACTCTGCTGCTCCGCTCTGCAGCCAC
>CM025625.2:3257668-3293963 GCA_014621495.2 Entosphenus tridentatus
GGGGGGGGGGGGGGAGCTCAATAATGCTTATATTTTTTGCACAGCAAGTGAGCTGTGACGTCAAATCTGTCACGTGATCCGCGCATGTGGAAGCGAAACGCATTATAGTGGAGTGGTTAGCGCGCTGCGCTACGAACCCGGCGACTCGAGCTCGATTCCCGCTCACGGCCACCATCGAATGAGGATTATTTTAACCGGTCCTGGGCCTCTCCTAGGTCGACTCAGCCTCAAACAAGTAACTGGTGTGTTGTGTGTGAACATCACCACTGGGGAGACAAAGGCGGTTAGCCGTGGTGAATCCAAGTCCCGGGCGAAGCCGGGTAGTCCAGCTCGTAATATATAACCTATTTTTTTTAAGAGATACAGGAATAACAAGATGACAAGTTACATTTTCCCAAATTCATTTACTGACTTATTAGCAATGGATATTAACATTTACAAACAGATGAATAGTAATGACATTTTTTTTACTGCATTGTATATGTGCTCAAGTTCTTATATTTCACATTTTGTCTCTACTTGATGCATTGGCTTTGGAAATGCAGATTTTCTATGTTGAACACAGGGCCTTGTGATGTTAGTTATTACTATTACAACAGGTGGTTAATTCAGCCAAATAAACAAAACCTCCTGCCAGCATCCATTTCACTGAAGCTTGGTTCTGTGAATTGGGTTTCTAAATCTTATAACTAAAGCGTCCACCCTGCACGCTAATATCCCATTGCCTCACAGGGCGAAATTAACTTTTTGTTGCCTTTCACCAGCTACATTGACACTGAGTAACATTAAGCTCATTTGAATTGTAAAATGTATTATTTTTGTCACAGAGGATATATTATATTGGATTTAAGCCGCGCACACACGTGGATGTAATTCACAGCTTACACTTGGATTTGTAAAAAACAACAAATGAGTGACAATACATTAAAATCATTCTCTGTTTTGCAACTGTTATGCATTTATGCATAGCACTGTGCAAATGTGCTGGCAAGGTTCATTTGGTTCAAATCCCTCTGCCACCCGGTGTTTTGTGGGCTATTGAAGCGCACCGTTGTATCGCATGGTGAAGAGAATGCCAGGGGCCAAAGGGTAGTTTCTGCACCACCGTCTGGATCAAGTTTACATTACAATTATTTATTATATTAGTAAATGCAAAAAACATATATAATTCGGCCAAATTGGTGGAATGTTGCACTAGTTTGTTCGTGTTTTTTGCCACCAAATATAGTGTCACCTGTATTTCTACCAACTCATAAATTACGTTTAATGTAACATTAAATTACTATTAAACCTTAAAAAACATACCATCCTTCTACTTTAAATCACTTTTGGACCGCAGATTTTATTTCAAGTGTATGTGCAATTGACCACTCTTCTTTGCATACTTTACGTTATAAATATTTTTTGTATCTATTTGATGCATTCTAGTAGCATTGTTTTATTGTTTGTGTTGGTTATACCCTGTTGATCCACAACCTTGCTACTTGTAATGTGACCATGTACAGTTGTTTTTGGATTATTTTTGTTCACGTTCGAATAAAAAATTGTCATTCATTTGCCCAATGGATTTTACCCGTGCCAAGATAAAACGAAAAAAAATCACCTAAAAAAACAATTGTGGTTCTTAGCGTTCTGCATAAAATATGATTAATGAAGTGATAATTGGTGTTAGAAATAATGTCATTTTTTCACGATTTTGTTTAGCAACGAGACAAAGTATCTCTAATCACAGCGCATATGTGCAATATATTGGTATATACGTATAGATTCTTTACAAATCACATGAACAAGCCAGTGTCTTTCCTGCTCATCAAGCATGGTTTGTATTAATGCACATTTTATTTGACAATTGCAATCCTGAGCCATTGGCAAAAATTCCACATTCTTGTGGCAGGAGCTGTTCAGTCAGTGGGATGATCAATGTTAATTGTGGAATTTGAATACCAAGTAAAGTATCACTGAGTCTTAGCAAATGTATTAGGAGGTCGTTGCGTCAAAATGTTAAGGCCATACCATCAATGAGTGTTTGGCATGCGGTAGGATAGTGGAGTCGACAGAAAAAAACTCCATGACACGTATGAGGCGTGACACTTAACCCTGCCATCTCCTGGCCACCTCACAGTCCGACGACGACAACATCTGACAAGTCCTGGTGGTCACCAATCCAACTACTTGCCAAGACCAAACCCTGCTCAGCTTCACAGACCCAACGATGTCAGGAGCAATCAATTTAGTGATTTGTCGACTTTTGCCAAAGTGGTTACTCGTGTTCACGCATTCAGAGTGGGGACGCAAGGCTCAGCCAACCTCCGACCAATATTTAAGCTCGCAACACTTTTTATTTGAGATTCGGGACTCACATAAGCAGCCACACTTAACCATTAAAAGCTTCTTAAAAAACACGCATGTTGGCTTTGAATGGCCTAGGGATGCAATATGCAGCAGTAATAAGAGGGGATGACAAGCATCTGTCTTGCAGTGCTGCCAAATTCTCATCTCCCCTTCCCTCCTGGCACTTTTTGGCTACTACTGGTAATATTACTCCCGCAGAATAGACATTTTAGCTCTATGGTTATTTTGTGCCCCAAAGGGAAATGTGTTTGTTATCAACATATTCTCATATAGGAATAAACACTCGAGTGTGTAAAGAACATCGTACGTTTTGCCACCCTGCATGTAATGCTCAAAGCTTTTGAACACAGGAAAGGGGCAAATGTATGGCTATGTTGGTAAGGGGTGGTTTCTGAGCCTCGACTGCTGGGATTTTGGGTTTGAATTCCAGTGCCGTACCCAACGCAAAACAAAATTCAGAAACACAGCAAGATCGGTGGTCAAATCACCAATGTTAGGTTTTAATTGCAACTTGGCAAAACACAGCCCTGAGGGGTTATTTAGCAGTGGCAAGAGATCGCAGTCGAGTGGTTTGTGAATGATAAATGAGCAGGCAATGCACCTACTTCCCATATGTCTCCACTAAAGAAAAATAACGGTATCATTTTTTTACGCTTTCTATCAGCCACACAGCCTTCTGGGAGTGCATTCCTTCAGCAGGCGTCGGTTTGATCGCAAGCAAACTGTGGACAAAGTTGCGACATTCAGTGCTTCATCGGCAGTCAGGAAGATATGTCACTGAAGGATACAGTATGATGATGGCGTGTGGAGTGGCAGCATTTCAAACTCTCACGAGACCCCGCAAAGTAACGTCCTCCAACAACGGAGAAAACTTATTTTATGAACACCAACAATGTTAAATTTCGATTCAAAGCTTTCGTGACTGCAAGGATTAATATTATTGGTTCTTTCGGTAAAGTCACGTAGAAGGGAAATAATAAAATAATAATAATACAAATTCCCTTCTACGTGACTTTACCGAAAGAACCAAGAATACCAACAATGTTGTACAATGGTGCAACGTTGCAAAACTTTTGCGGTGACTTTCCGTCACAACTTGAAAATCCAGTTGTGCCCAACTCCACCTTCCGAGTGCTCTTTATGCCTCACTACAGCGCAACCTTACAACAACCACAAGTATATTCTCTCCAGCTTTCTCTTTCCATCACAGAGTCCACCAGCTGCGTGGGGACAGTCTTCCTACCAGATCTCATCCCGACAATGAAAATACTTTCCCTTTTGTCGTTAAACTACCCCCCTCCCACCACCACTTACTCTTTCTGGCCATCCTTTTTAAAGAAATTATTTCTGATGAATCATCTCCCCCTCAATCACATTTTTACTAGATGTCAATTGTCCTTGTTCACCCCTCCTGTTTATCAGACTGATCACGAAGCCTTTTAAACAACTTTTTTTATGATGCACCGCAAATATCTGCTTCATGCAGAAGCAAATAGAAGAGATACTTGAATTGTCTGTAAGTAAAATGTGAGTCATATACTATATTCACCAGCTCTCCATTCAGGTTCGTCAACAATCCTGAATAACCAGATTGTTATCCCTGAATTATCAGTATAAGTAACTTAAGCCACGATTGTAATTTCAAGACAATGCCACATCTGGGTCATTGCACGATGTTATACAATCTGTACAGATTATAATTCTAGAATGAGGAAACATATTTGCATTCTGGAAAGCCAAAGGCTGAAAGATTCAAACATATTTAAACTTCTATGAGAAAAGACCGAATGTATTTTTTTCTAATAATGTATTTGCTCATACATAAGGTATTGTCACGACTATCAAAACTAAAAATATGTATTAGATGGTGTTGCGGTTCAAATATTCAACTCCCCATTGAAATGTTGCAAGTTAACATCCAGTCTGTAGTTGACACACCACATCTTCCCGCCATTGTGGCACAAGCAAAGTGCAGTAAATTGTCTGCAGATAATTATAACATATAATAATTGCATCAATTAGTACATGATGACTGCATTATGTTTCACAGATGTATTCTGCAGCAGTTTTTTTTTTTCAGTCAGAGCCGTGTTACTACACGCAATCCCAATTGAATAGGTTTCAGGTTATAAAAAGGGAATAAAAAAATGGACCACGACACCGACAT
Source organism: Entosphenus tridentatus (assembly GCA_014621495.2). Classification (NCBI taxonomy): domain Eukaryota; kingdom Metazoa; phylum Chordata; class Hyperoartia; order Petromyzontiformes; family Petromyzontidae; genus Entosphenus; species Entosphenus tridentatus. The sequence continues at coordinate 3,262,188 of CM025625.2, forward strand.
ACAATGGCCTACTCTTTTCAAATAATGTATTTTTTTCATGTCCACTGTGAAGCAGACGGCATCTTAATGTATTATGAATATATCTGCAGCGTTAACCAGGGTTGCCAACTGGATTCGAATCACAAACATCCACAACAAGCGGCGAACGCACTACCGCTTTAAGCCACGTCACCGCGGTTACATCTAATCCGATGGCAAGGTCGCTGTGAGGTGTTTTATTCCTGATGGATAATGAGCATTAATCTGTGCCCTGCAGCACATGCCAGATGGAAATCTGTGCATCCAATTTTTTTTATCACTGATGTCATATTAATAATGCAAGTCGTCTACCAGTATGCCAGATTTGGATGCAACTTCTGTTTATTCTCCTGGGATTTAAATATTGGACCTGACCATTTGCATGTACGAAGCTCTGACCAAAAGTGTTGTGTCAAATAATAAGCACGTTGAGTGCATAAGCGTGCTTATCATCTTGCCACTGAGCATCGCGGTGGCGAAATGTTAATTACCTCGCCTGGTATACAGGAAGTTGTGGGTTCGTTTCCGATCCTGAAGCCTGTATATTTGGAGTTTGCTTTTCTCTCTAAACATGGCAAATGTTTTACCATCACCGTTATTTCCATCGGTATCAAAATTACTAATTGCTTCATCATGACTTCACATTCATAACATTCTTATCGTATTATCTACATGGAGAAGGTTATTTTTGTTACCATTATTGTCAAGGGTAGGAGATCATCACGGCTAACGCTGTTTATGACACCGTACCTCACAATTTATTCGTTAAGACTGGGCATCTGATCTGAATGCAGATCAGATGCCCATGCTTTGCCTACTCTGATGAATAAACCATTTCAACCAACGCCAATGGGTTGACATTATTTGTAATATTTTACACTTGAAATTAGCCAAAGGCCAGAACATAACCCTTTTTTGCAGTTGGTGATAAGCTTGGTGATTGCTTTTAAAATGCTGTATGAACAGAGAAGTAACCGTGGGAGAACGAGAAACAACACATGGATTGGAGATCAACTGCAGGTTAGAGACATCATATTAGTCGTTAAGAAAAGAGAGTGGGTTTGGCACAATGCATTGTTTGAAGGGACGATGGCCGATTGTCGATATTGATGATGAAGTGGCAGCCAATGGAGTGAGCACGTCCAGGACTATATCCACCGTGGAGATTGATCGGCTCACGTGTAGGAGTTATACAGGCCTTAATTCGGCAGTGGATGATCATGACTGATGACGATGATGATGATCGTGTGCTTGTATTCTGGTTTAATACTTTAAAAGTTTTGTATTCATTTGTGCTTTGCATCAAATGCAATTTAGCGATAACTACTTCTGCTGACATGATGTTATCTATGCTTGAAAATTCTTATTTTAGTCGATAATTATTCATTTATCTTATCATTAAATGGATTTTTTAATCAGTGGTAATACATAGCTTCCTTACTGCAAACTGAGATAATTAACATGTATTAGTTTAATATTATATTTTTAGAATGAGATATAAATGCTGAAGATACGCGAATTCATTTTCAGTGGAAATGTCGTGCTGTCATTGCGATATTAGAAACGTCAGTTTGTGAAGCATAATTTTAGACAAATCTGTCAACTGCTGGTAGGATTATTTAAACATAATTTAAAGTGTAGTACTGAATGTGTTAATCACCTTTAACGTTTTACCTACACACGCATAGTGTAAGATGTTTGTTGATTTTTTTAAAGTAATCGGTCGATAGTCCTCTGAAGTGTTAAGCGGAAAGGTGAAGTCCGTGCTATACTCTTTGGCTCTTTTGGTAAAGTCACGTAGAAATAACATAAAGAAAATAATAGAATACGACGTTCCGATTGCAACACAAGCAGTCGTCATCAGCTAGAACTAAATTTGAGAGAGAGACAAAACACAGACACGGAGACATACAGACAGACACACAAGCAGAGAGAGACAACACAGAGACACACAGGGAGAGACACACAACATGTTATACTTTATTCACACCACTACTGACAGAAGGACCTCCACTAGAGGGAGTTCTAAAGAGCCCCTCTTGAGGGTATTCTGGACTACTTTTTCCTCATAAAAAGGTTTGCGTTAGATCGAGTCAATGAAAATGTGTCGTAAACCCACCACCACCCGACAAATCCAATTTGTAAGGTATTGTCACTTGAATAATACCTGCCACTCATTTACTACTTCAGCACATCAGTGTGTTAGAGAGTAAACCCACAACATTTACAATTTTGAAACGACATTTTGGTGGTGATGACAACAGCCAGTTTGGGACATTATTATCATCATCATCATTACCTCCGATTAGCATACTTGGCTACGTACGGTGTGAAAGAAGTTCAACTTACATACACAAGATCTCCAAAACACCTTCTGAAAAACCCAATGGAGCAAATACCTGGATTTGATCTTCCAGGAGTAGGGGGAGGAGGAGACTTGATTGGTGCCCATCATTGCTCCATCCTTGTGTGACGCACCAACCACACCTAACCACCCGTGGTCCACAGACGGGCAATTCCACCGCTCCCACTGACGATGGGCCACAGATGGCGGCTGTGGACATTTATTCGGTAGCGATATCAACTTTACTTTTTGCAACTCAAGTGCATTTCTAACGAACGTCATGAAATGCAATCAATAATGGATGATGTTTTCACGACAAATCCTCATGGATGTAAACCAATGCCAGGTACAATTTTGAATTTAGGATTCCGTCGGCATAACTGGTCCCTTTCTAGTTTGACTTGCGTTTGAACACAGGCAGCATGCGATTTATTGACATTTAGCATGCATCATCAGAAATTGAATTAGCCGCCAGATGGGTCGTAAATGTTTTATCTTGTTGCTGTTGTTGTTCGGTGTTGCCATATGATCTAGCAGAGACTTAAGAGATTGTGAATTTAAGGTTCACCTCAACGAGATATGGTTATGAAGCTTGTCTGGCATTTCGAAAAGCTGCTTAAATCACTCTTTAATTAAGGAATGCACTTGTGGTTTGTTTTCATGCCGTGATAATTTCAATTATTAAAAGTCATAAGGTGGATTTTAAGTTTTTATTTTGAATGCAAATTGGTGCCACGTGTTTGCTGGTGGTGATGTTTTGAAATGTATGACTTCTCATGCACTGGTTGAAATGCGTAATGAACACAGCGAAGGTGCTGTTGTCATAACATTGTTTAGACACCGTGTTATTGTGTGCGCTCTTTTGAACCCCAGACTCGTGAGAAAATCGAATGGTGGGCAAAAGTGCACGTCAACTACCGTGCAACTTTACAATGTAGCCAGGGGCGGTTCGAGCACTCGGAGTCACAGATGGCATGTTTTGAGTTACAATTGTAGTCTGTGGTCAATATAAAGCATCATCTATCGATGGAGTAGATACAATTAGTAACAACTCTGTTGGAAGTAAACAGTGGCGTGATCCAATGGAAAGGCGAGTTTAGGGGGCAATTGGGTATCAACTCTCGACATTTCACAGGGCAGTTTGTATAAACAGAGTGGTCCAAGAGTTATGACACACGTGATTATTATATTCATTTTAACGAACCACATAGGGTTACTTCGTTTATTTTAACAAATGTTTAAACTCACGTCCATTTAAATTAATGCATGCATGAATTATCTTTTGTACTAAATTTAGACTTTTAAAATTAATGATAGGTAATATATGAACATCCGTCAATTGTGTCTCAATTCACTTGGATTTGTCTCAATTCACTCGGGGTTCTTGGTCGAGTTTTGTAAACGACGGATTTGAGGTGACCATCACAGGAAGAAGCAAAATAAATATCAATGACGATTATATGTATATTTATATTTTTTTAAAATATGCACTAAACAATTTCGATATTTTAATGCCAGTGTTCAACTAAATGAAGTAACCCTATGTTCACTGACCTTTGGGCAATCCTGTGTTTGTTGTTTTATTGTAATTTTGTCATAGTATTTTGAACATGTGTCGTGACATTGAATGCGTCACCTCCAGCGTGCCGCTGGGAGATTGGAAGACAATGGAATTAGGGGTAACAGCCCGTTCTAACAGTTGGACCTGTGGGCAAGGCACGGAGCCCTCTGGGGGATTCAGAGGGGTGCGGGGTCGAGGGCGGAGCCTGGCCACACTGGGCAGGATAAAAGGTGGGCTCCGTCTCACAGTCTGCTGCGATCTGGAGCGGACCTCGCCGAGCCTCGTCGTCGTAATCGGTTTGTTCTCCTTTGCTGCAAGCAGGCACCCTGGCTGTAAGGCTGGCGGCGGCCTCGCTAATCCCCGGGAACATGGAGACCAAGTGCTCTGGCAAGGTGAGCCAAGGTGAACGGGCAGTTTTGACTGCTGCAGAGGCAGAGGGTGGTGAGATGCGGCGGCCTGGAGGATGGAAGCTGGCGGAGGAGAGTGACGAGGCGCTGGCATCGACCTCGACCGGGTTGATGCGAGCTGAGGAGGATGCCTGTTGGCAGCAGGCGAGGAAAGGAGAGGCGCCAACCAGAGGTCGCAAACGGGTTTCGATTCCTTACCTGTACCCGGCCGCACCAGGGTCGCAAGCGGCTACCCGGGTACGGGTATCCGTACCTGATACCCGGCCGGGTACGGGTAGCCAGGTATCGGGTAGGGTACGGGTATCGGGTACCCGATTGCGACCTCTGGGATGAAGCCATGTTGCAGGCGCGGGTGGGTTGATTCTAGGAACTTGAATTGTGAGAAGAGACAAGACGTTGAGAAATGAGTGACAAACGGTTACTCACCAGTGACTCACGGCCTTCTCACTCATTGGTTGGGGTGAGTCACGTGCGGCTACCCGTACCCGTACCTGGCCGGACCAGGGTCGTAAACGGGTATCCGTACCCGTACCCGGCCGGGTATCGGGTAGGGTACGGGTACCAGGTACCCGATTGCGACCCCTGGGGCCAACGCGGAGGGTGGTGGCCCCTACCACCCCAAGTGGAGAGACTGAGGAGGGGGTGACCCCTGCAGGCCAGCAAGCGCGTAACGCCCAGAAGGTGACTGAGGGGGGGAGCCTGGACCTGCAGGCACAGGACGGCCCCAGGCACCTGCAGGGAGGTGGCGTGGTGGGACTGGTGTGAAATTCACACCCGCCCATGCCAAGAGACACAATTGTGCCCAGATGGTTTTTAAAGACGACATGCCAGATGACGTCACCATTGATCGACCGAGCTTTGTGAGGACAGTGTTGGTCGGGGTGTTACAGGTGGACCCTGCAAACCTGTTCTGCCTGTTTGCCCTGCCTGGTGGGCGAGCTTTTGATATTAGTTTCAGGACAAGCAACCTGCTTCAAGGCTTTGACAAGATTTGAAGAAAAGAATGGTGAAAGGCCACTGTCCTTGTTCAAGTTACAGTTGTTATAGGAATTGGATACTAAGATAATACCGGTGTTTCTCTACAATGAGGCACTGCCGGACCACGCAGGATGAGGAGGGAGAAATTACAGCGAAAGAAGAAGAATCATCCACGAGTCGGCAGCTGGGGGACCGCGGAGAAGACCAGAATGTGGAGGAGGTCCTCAGGCCAACCGTGGCCAACTGGGATGAGATATTGGAGGAGAAGGGGGACGGGAAGGAGCAGCGGGAGACAGGGGAGGAGAGTGGAATCCTGGAGAGGGTGACCAAGAGAAAAAGGAGAGCACCAAGGCCCCCGAAGAAAGCTACCCACGCATGTGGTCTGGAAACAGCTGACCCTTCGCCAGACACGGTAACGTTGGAGGAGGAGGTGGTGGTGGCGGCCAAAGTAGGCCAAGGGAGTAAGACCCCCCTGAAGTTGGGGAACAAGGGGCAATTACTCGACTTAGGAGATGAGACCTACCAGGAATTGGAAGAGGTATCGGAAGCAGACTAACCACCACAAGGCATGGAACTCACGTTGGCTTCGGTAAATGTGAGAGGGTTATATGGCAGAGCTAGGTGGACTGCAATAATACATTACTTGCGAACTTTGAAAAAGGATATAATATTCCTACAAGAGTGCCACCTGCCTTATTCCCTCAGCCAGGAGGAATTAATGGATCATTGGGATGGGTGCTATTTTTGGTCCGGGAGTAACACGGGTGTCATTGTACTCTTAGGCAGCCGAAGGGTGGAGGTGCTGGAGACCCAAGAGGTGGTCCCCAGTCGTCTCCACTGTCGATGTTTCATATGGTGGCACGGAGCTCCGCCTGATCAATGTATATGGTCCTTCATGGTACACGGAGAGTGAGGAACTATTGGACAATGTGGCTGCCCTGTTGGTGACATGGAGACACGTTATTCTGGGTGGAGATTTTAACTGCCCGCTCTGCCTGGCGGATGTCGGTCAGCAATCCGGAAGCAGGAGACTAGACCCCTCTACCAGTAAACTGAGCAGGCTGCTTCATGATTTGAGTACACTTGGTCTAACAGTACCGGAACGATGCAGTCGAGAATAGACTTCCTTTTCGTTTCCGTCAAAGTCGAGACAGAGGGTGCAGAGATAGAGCCCTTTTCTTTTTCTGACCCCAATATGGCGACCGTGAAGCTTCAAATCCTGTGTTGTCTGAGGCTGGGGAGGGGGATTTGGAAGTTGAAAATAAGCCTTCTGGAAGATGAAAAGGGTAGTAGGGGATTTTGTCGGGAGGTACAGGGAGTGGCAGAGCCTGCAGAGTTGTTTCCGCACCTTGGCAGAATGGTGGGAAATGGTGAAAGGACGGATCTGGGAGTTCTTCCAAGCTCGGAGCAGGAGGAGGCGTGTTAGGAAAGAATTTCAAAGGTGGAAAGACCGATTGGAAAAATCTCTAGATTGCTGGAGCTGGGCTTCCCGGTTATGAGGGAGGAAGAACGGTTAAAGGAAACAATCAGATCGACGATGGAAAAACGAGCAGCTCAACTTGTTTTTGGGGCTCGGGTCAAGGTGGTGTAAGAGGGGAAAAAGTGCTCTTTTTTTTTTTCAAACGACGTGGAAATATGGATAACATAGCTATGGAGTTGGTAAGCCCAGACCGGGACAAGGCGACAACAACAGAAACGATAGTGGAAGCGGCGAGGGAATATTACAGGGATCTATGGCAGTCAAGTATCGGAGACTGGGGCAAGGGAATCCCTTTTCAGGGAGGTAAAACAAATTATCACGGACCCTGGGGGAATGGATGGGCTAATTCAGATGGGGAGCTGGAAGAGGCCGTGATGGGACAGTGCAAGCAAAAAACAGCGGGACCAGATGGAATTCCTGCAGAATTTTACACCACGTTCTGGGGCACGATTAAACACGATATATTGAGCCTGTACAGGGACATTCTGGTGGTTGGACCCATGCTGGAGTCCATGAGGAGGGGAGCAATTGCCCTCATCTACAGGTGAGGGGAAAAAAGTATTTGATCCCCTGCTGATTGTGTACGTTTGCACACTGACAAAGAAATTATCAGTCTATAATTTTAATGATAGGTTTATTTGAACAGTGAGAGACAGAATAACAACAACAAAATCCAGAAAAATGCATGTAAAAATGTTATAAATTGATTTGCATTTTAATGAGGGAAATAAGTATTTGACCCCTCTGCAAAACATGACTTAGTAATTGGTGGAAAAACCCTTCTTGGCAATCACAGAGGTCAGATGTTTCTTGTAGTTGGCCACCAGGTTTGCACACATCTCACGAGGGGTTTTGTCCCACTCCTCTTTTCAGATCTTCTCCAAGTCATTTAGGTTTCGAGGCTGACGTTTGGCAACTCGAACCTTCAACTCCCTCCACAGATTTTCTATGGGATTAAGGTCTGGAGACTGGCTAGGCCACTCCAGGACCTTAATGTGCTTCTTCTTGAGCCACTCCTTTCTTGCCTTGGCCGTGTGTTTTGGGTCATTGTCGTGCTGGAATACCCATCCACGACCCATTTTCAATGCCCTGGCTGTGGGAAGGTTCTCACCCAAGATTTGACGGTACATAGCCCTGTCCATCGTCCCTTTCATGCGGTTAAGTTGTCCTGTCCCCTTAGCAGAAAAACACCCCCAAAGCATAATGTTTCCACCTCCATGTTTGACGGTGGTGATGGTGTTCTTGGGGTCGTAGGCAGCATTCCTCCTCCTCCAAAACACGGCGAGTTGATTTTATGCCAATAGCTCCATTTTGGTCTCATCTGACCACAACACTTTTACCCAGTTGTCCTCTGAATCATTCAGATCTTCATTGGCAAACTTCAGACGGGCATGTATATGTGCTTTCTTGAGCAAGGGGACCTTGCAGGCGCTGCAGGATTTCAGTCCTTCACGGCGGGGGATCAAATACTTTTATCCCTCACTGTATGTCAGCTGCAAACATTTAATCCACCGCGCTGCGCACATGGTCCCTCTTCACGGGACTCATGCGGTGTGGGTTAATCCGTATCAGGCTCGCCTCACCAGTGTCAATGTGGTGGGACAAGAGCGATGTACGTCCCAAATCAAAATCGTTCCTGCTAAAAACGTCAGTGTAGTCAGACAGCGGCGCTCGTAGCACGTCACGCTGCTGAGTGGTCAATGACCAATTTTCCCGGCACAATTCGGCGATACATCGATCGTCGGAATCAGCGCTGTAGCCCACTCCCGCGGCCAATCCGTGCGGCTGGCCCTCCTCGTAGCCCGTGAACGTGGTAGTGGCGTGGGCCAAAATCGTACCGGCCGGGACCACAACGCCTTCCGGGCCCCCGTTCAAAACTTGCAAGAATGGGGCCTGACAGATTCGGACAATTGTCTGAGCAGCAACAAGAGAAAATATCTTGGCCACGATGTTAGACGGGAACAGCAGAACCCCTGCCACTACATCAACTTCCCCTAAACGTTTCCAATAACGTAATGGGACGAGCATTTGTGTGCCAGGGGGAACCTCCACCATGACATCTGCAAGCGCCTGCAAGGCACAGCGATGGACAACCCAATGGGGAAAGGCAAAAAAAAACATTTTTCACCTTTCCGGAAATTCCAAGAAGCCTTGATTAACAATAATTTTAACGGGCATCCTACAAAGAAAGTCTGTGACCATGAAATCAAAAACCGTCCCCGACGCGGCTACATTACCAATGGCCACATGCACCTCCACCTGCCGATTATACCCATACTCCCTCCATTAGCATCAATACACGCGTCAAAAGCCGGCCGCACACGCGAAACAGGAATAGACAGGAGGTGCAAGATGACGTCGGAAATAATAGTCGCCGATGCCCCGGTGTCCACCCCCTGTATAGTGCCCGGCACCATGGCGGACCCCGCCGAAGCACGCCAATTTCCTCCATTGAGTAATTGTACGCGGTGAAGTCCCGGCGGTATCGCGCGAGTCGCAACCCGACAGAATATTACGCACTTCGGAAGATGCATGAGGTGTTGATATATGCCGGGTGTCTGATGCGTGTCGACTTGTCTGGCCGGGGTTACGGTCCGTTCATGGAGGCGATGCCAAAGGTGGAGTCACGGAAGGCAGTGGAGGATGGGGACGACTCCAACAGTCGCGTGCGAAGTGGCCCATCCGGCCACACTTGAAGCACGTCGTCCCAGCCTGCCGGGCGGCCCCATTGCCGTGCCCACGCGGCGTCGAGGCTCCGTCCCGACGCACCACCGGCCACCGTTGCGGCACCAAACGAGGCATGGCAGCTGCCAGGTCTTCATCTGCCACGTCATCCGGAATGTGGACAACGCGAGATTGCGCCCATCCAATCGGCTCACCATCCTTGTCTGGGTCTCCTGTCCAGGCGGCTATCTGCGCCCAACGGCGCAAGTTGTCCTTGGCGTCGAAGCACCTGGCGCCCAATGGGACGTCAGTGGCTCGTGGCCGCACACCGGCAGCGAGATACCCATTTCCTTGGATAACTCCAGCATCTTCACTAGAATGAGAGGGTCAAGCATGTCGGGCGTGAAGTCGGTAGGCGGCCATCGCGAGCACCAACAGCGCACCGCAATAGGTAAGGGGAGACTCGTTGGCTCCGCGGCAACGATGCATGAACTTCCTCTGGGCGTCAGACGGCGGTTTGTAAACTTCCGCATTCTCAGCGAACGCATCTTTCAATGTCTTCTTCTTTTCACCGCTAATGATACATCATCAAGTAGTGTAGGCAAGGCATCCAACGCCTCCTCCTCCGTCCACCGCACCGAACGTAAAGAAGATTCGAACCGCCAAGAAAAAGCACTGCAGTCCCCGCCCGTGACGAATTCTTTAAAGTTGGGAAGGCGATGGCTGCACCACGCGCCGTTATCCTTGGACTATGCTGCCTCCGTCAGACGTGCACCACGCGGCTCCGCCAAAATGGCTAGCTCAGACCGCGCACCCGCAGCTGCGCCCAAGATGGCGGCTTCGCCACATGGCGGCCGTCGCAGCCGTAATGGCGGATGGCCCTTCTGAGACCGCCATGGCGGCCGAATTTTTTGCACGAGGGGACCCTCCGAGACACCCCGAAGGGAGCCCTGCTCGTCTCCGTTCGGTAGCGTTTCCTGCGGCCGGCCCGGCGCCGTGGACGAGGCAACCAGCATCAGGAGGCTGAGCAGAACCGCGCGGAGAGAATCTATCTGCTCCACCACCCGCCGCCAGCCGTCGTCCGAGGACGGCACAGGTGGGTTTTTTTTTCTTGAGATGCTTGGACATTGTCGCAGCGCCTACTTCGTCCGATTTTCAAGAGTCACTTCTGACACCATTTGTAATAAAGCACTTCAACGATGACCTGTAGTTCATGTCGTCTTTATTATTTATTTCTCGTCGGCTGGACAGCTCCACATTCTCTTCACACCGACACCGCTCCACTCTCGTTCCGCACATTAGAGGTTGTCGCTCTGCGCACAGTTCGCTCACGCTCCCGCGCGCCACTGGCAAATGACGCACAAGGAGACAGCCTCCAGCCTGCCACGTGGCCGCTGGCGTGCCGGTGGCGCGAGACGTGGTCTCGCCTCGAGACTCCACACACTGACCCCGAGCTGCTTCCTGCTTCCCCTTATAACGATTAACCCACGTCACCAAGCCACGCCCCCTCACGAACATTCTAGGTGGTTACCCACAAGAACCATTGAGCTCCGCCCTTGAACTTGGTGCATCCATCTAATTGGCTAATGGCTGAACCGGTGGAGCCTATCCCACCGATCAGCGACCGCCGGTGAACTCTCGTATTACAGATGTAAGCCATATTTTGTAACCAGTTAGCACATGTCGTAGCGTAACGTGCGGGGTTATCAAAGGGTGATGTGAGGTGGCGTAGCAGTACTTTCGGGGGTGAAGCAGAGGTTGAGAGAGTGCAACTGAGGTCACGCAGTTATGAGCGTTGCGGCACGGGGTAAGCGCCAAAGAGGCGGGAGATGGCGGGACAATTGGGGGATGGCACGTGCAGGAGACACCGTGGAGGCAGTAGCTGAATAGGGGGGTAAGCGAGGACTCAAAATGATGAGGGATATATACGGGAGTGTGTAGGGCAATACGGGGTTGGTGCTCAAAGGATGAAGAACACAAAAGTCGGGGAGAAGACGCCTGGGATATCGCGCTTCTCACCTCGTCCTCTCCAGAAGTGTTGGCTGATCCCCTGCTGGGGGCAGAGACGAGGGCGGAGGTGTGAGGGAAGCAGGACAGCATAGCAGAGTATAGAGTGAGGGAGAGCGGGGGAGACAGGTTGGTTACCGCGCACAAAGTGTGCGGGGCTGAGTAGGGGGAAGTCGGGGAGTTCGAAACCAGGATGTGTTTGTTGGTGTAGGTGGGGAGCATCCACACTGGATGCAAGGTAAATAAAGTGATACGTGAAAAGTTAAGAGTATCTGTGTGAGTACAACACTCCACATACGTTGCCAGGGGAGATCAGAAATGAAAAAAAAATTAGATGGGGATTTTTGGACAGCTGTAAAGTTTGTTGTTCTCTAATCCATGTGTTCATATTTTTCTTTCAATGCATTTCTAAGCATGCATCTCTCCATGCATTTTTGCCCTACTGAAAGTTTTAAAATAATTCAAACTTTCACAAAAGTGAGTCGGCTTGGGTAGGACACGTTGCTAGAAGGGATTATGGCTAATGGATGAGATTGATGACAATAGCAGTCAGGGAATGCCAAGTGTCCAACAAAGAGATGGGCCAATCATAATCAGCAACATTATCACAGCTGTCGATGGTTATGATGACGATGGTGAGTTTGTTCATGTTACAGTTCACATATGCATGAAATTCACATTTCCAGTTTTGTTGAGCCACATGAATACAATGGACAACTTTGCAAATGCCGATGTCACAGTGGTCTTTCATTTCTACAATATAACTACTGCAGGAAATTGACCTGAAATGTCACGCTTGTTGTTAGCTGGTTAAAGTGTGTGAATCAAAATGGTGAATTCAACAAATAACATTAGTAATGGAATATTGATGTTAAACATGTACTGAATTTTATACTGCCATTTTTTTCTGCTGAAGGCTGAACAATCAACTCCGTCAAAGGTTGAGTTCAAATCCGAGGCCTGGGGTCCACTTGGGCCATTATTTTTTTCTTAAGTTGTTAAAACTAGTAGCCCTTTGCAAGAGGCCTAGAGTAATTGACCACTTTGAATGAACTGGGCCAAGCCATGTTCAACCCCTGGCTCACAGCTACCAATGGAAGATGATCAGCACACTGTTTGGTAAATACATTTGGCAAATACACACTCGCTAATGTTTTGTCTATGTTAGGAAATCCTACCTGTTGTGAAACTGCTAATTATGCGGAAGACGATGTATGTAACTGAAACTGAATTTGCTCTCGTTGGAAGTCGTAATGATCACTCGTGGATGCTCCGCAAAATAGCAACTTGAATGTCCCCTCGAAGCGCTTATAAAGTTAAGTGAGGAGATTATTGAGATTTAATAGCATTTTGCAAGGGAGGATAAACATTCGTGGTTATTATGGAGATTTATTTAAAACATTAAATATGTAATTGTATCCACATTTGCTTACGTGTAATTAACACTGCGTTAGAAATTGCAAAATCCATTACATACCCAGCTCAATATCACATCAAGATGAAAATGATGGGTTATGACACAGCCTAGATGATTAAATATAAATGGTGGACTTTTTAATTATAATATTCCATATTGAGTAACACTGTATGCATGCTTTAAATATCGACTTTGCCTTACTTATGACATTCCTGTTTTGAAAAAATATCCAAGCTTCAACCTTTGTGGGGCCAGTAATACGGTTGTTGAAAGGTGACTTGTATATTGTCCACATGTGTTTCATTTATATGACAGCCCAGTATATGTTGTTAAAAGTTAAACAAATATATACTTTCATACATGAGGCAATCGAACGTAGCAGCTGTACCAATACTGAGCTGCATATATGTGTGACCTACATGAGTCCCAGTTTTCCAGAAGCCACTTCTAAAAATCGTAGCTTAGCCCTGGATTAAAGCAACGTGTGAACCACCTGGGCAATTATGTCCTCGCCAAAGTAACTGTGATGCTGAGCTATCCAAGAGAGAACAATTGTACATTGATGAAGGGTTTGAACGAGTAAGCGAATGCCTGTGTTATATTCACCTCAAGAGTTTATATCTGCTCGAAGGAGCAATGCAAAGTAATTAGCTTATGTCCACTTTCTTATGAGATGGTTTAGAAGCGTTTTTTTTTCCGTGAAATTGGCTTAATGGAAAATAAGATGTATCGATCGATTGCATGAGGCGTTGCTCATATAATTGTCGGTGGCGCTGAGCCAGTGGTTGGAATTCAACATTTCCACCTTGGAGGCGAATCTTCCCAAAGATTGAGCAGTGTCACTATTGTTGATTTTCTTCAAAGCGATGCTCGTTTCATTGACCCTGGGGTGATGATGGAACGAGACGCCTCACCGAGATTTCAACTTGACACTTTCTTCATGTGAGTTGCGTGCCTTTCGACGACACCACCCGGCCATGGCGTACGTCTGATGTTATCGTACGAACATTTATTCTACTTCGGTCTAAATATGACGCTTTGAACGATAAGATGCTATTGAGATTGAAAATCAAAAAAATTATGAATGGAGTTTTGCTTCAAAGTTGCCTTGGTTAGTTCAACCTAAAATGTTAAATATACATGATAATTTGTGCACGTGGAGCAGTGATATAATGATTAGTGCTCTGGTCTATGCAACACTTGCAAACTGGGTTTGATTCCCAGACAGGGCTAGAATCAGGTGAGATATGATGTAATAAACGAATCTTGGACCCTCCCTTCACTAACCCGCATTGAGCAGTGTGGTAAAGTATGGCCAAATAACCCTGTGGGGAGGCTTTAATCAAGCAGTGGATTGCAAATGGGCTGCAAATTGTGATTTATTGTTATGACTCAACATCGGTGTTTTTGAGACAAAGAAGGGCAGAGCAAACTATTGTGTAGCTAACACCCATCTCAACCCAACATTCATTAACTGCTCACAATAAATGCGTCTCAAGACAATATTTGATAGCCTAATTGTATTACAATTGCTAAAACAGTCACGAATCATTATTGATGTTTTTCTCTTTGTGTATATAATTAGGCAACATGCGATGGGCATTGGTCTAGCTTATTTATTAGCCAGCATAAATTATAAGACTTGTGCAGTAAAATATGACGAGCAAGAAGGGATGTGTATAATACTGATACCGCACCCTTGTGGAACCATTAATATAATCCTCTAACAAGAACAAGTCTAAAACGTATTCTGATTTACACTCTAAAACTAAAAAAATGTAATTACCAGGTAAGGCCCACTGAGCTATACAGCTCTTTTTCAGAAGCGAGCTGTAAACAAATGATAGCTCAAGTATGCGGCTTATCACGTAGACATTTATAACAGCCAGATACTCCACACGCATGTTTTTCAAGGTGCAGGGAAAAACGGGAAGACCCGGAGAAAAAACTACACGACCACGGGGAAAACATGCAAACCCAAAATATACAGGCATCAGGGTTGGGATCGAACCCACGACCACCTGTAAACCAGGCAAGGTAATTAACATCGCACAACTCTACCTCAAGGACAATCATTGAACATACATTGATTCACATTTGTATTTGTCAGGTGTACCATTTATTTACCGAGTGGCTAATTAGGCATGTCGCGCCCATTGCAGCTTGCAACCTGCACCCGCTACATTGGCGAGGGAACAAAAATCAGCATAAAGTAGGAGAAAACAAATAACATTAAATAAAACAATCATCCCCCAAAGGCCAACTAGAATGTTTTTGTTCCACGAATAATATCTAATAATATATAAGCATAATAACATCATCCCTCAGTGAGGTTGGCTTTACAAGCCCCATCGAACCCTTTGAGGCAATGTCCACAACAAAGGAGGAAATTTAGTTGCATTTTGTTAATGCTGACAAATGCTCAACTCAACGCGTAGTCGGTGTTCTCCAAACAGTGCTTCTTTACCACATCTACAATGCTTGCATCGAATAGTTCCCTGGTGAGCACGTGCTATTGAGCATTAATGCGAAATATAAGATGATATGCCCTTAAAGTTACATTTAGGCTTTCAAATATGTACAAGTGGTCAACACTGTACAAATGAAGCTTAAAAACGCAATACAGAGATCGTAAAAACAAAACAAAAGATAATTGATTATTAATTAATATTGAGTCCCCATGAACCATCACATTGACTCCGGTCACCTTCTCAGCAGCGGCTTTTGGCTCGCCATTGAACAAAGATGGTCAACTGCATTGTGCATGTTCAGTTGCGCTTTCGCGGCCATCTGGAATGCCCTTACTTCCAATATTAGGAAGCTACTGGGAGCTATGCACTTGTAAGTCTAGATTGAAAACAAATTTCTTTAGAACTACTTTTTGTGGTTTGTTTGTTGTCCTTCCGCCGCACCTCTGATTCGCGCGGTTGGCGATGTACAGTGTGAAATAAGTTAAACGTACGTAGACACTGTGGCCTCAATAAATACATATAATAGGCGACGTTTCGAGCAGCACACAGGTCAGAGTGGCAGAGTAGAGTTTTTGCTGTTACATTTGAAGTGGCATAGAATAGTAATGTAGCAGCATAGCGCTGGCTGCTGGCAGGGAAGGGGATCTGCAGCTTATGGCAGTCCTAACGTCAACAGGCCAGGTTATACACCAGAGGGGGATCTAGGGGAAAGGTCACAGAAGGGGCACACCAAGAACCCGTTCGTAGGTTCTAGAAAAGGGGCGTGGCCGGGGGCGGAGCCAGGCCATACTGACAGTTTAAGAAGGGCCCCTGTTAGGGGACCTCGGGGCTGTTTATTTGTAGTGGGATCCCTGTCGTGCTGCTCAAGTCCATCGTCGTCGTCACCATTCTTCTCTTAGTCGCTGCAGTCGCCGTCGCTTGATGTCATGCTGTCATACAGTTGTTAGCTGTATCGGTCAGCGCCATCGGTGTTAAATGGCTCGTGTTGTGTATAGGCAAGGGTGTGTGTAGCCTAGGTGACTGTAGGGTGTGTGAAGGGAGATTGTGAGGAAATAGAAAGTTCCTCCAAGAATTACTGCCTTCCAAGTTGAACCACTACACATTTTCTAGTGTTGACAAGTCTACCTCCGAATACCCTACACGTGGAGAGTAATTAGTGAACCAGCAGTGTTCTGTTTGAGTTATTTTGGTTTATCTATTTACAGCACAGTAGTCCCTCGGTTAACAGCGACATCGGTTAAGGGTTTTTGAGATTAACGTTTCGCCTCCCATAGTGACCCCATGGTTTAACTAACGTTACAGTTTTGATTAACGACGTGTTTACGTTATGCACACGGTCGTGCCAATTTTGGCAATCCTAGCCATGCCCTCAGCCATGTATGTGCTGTTAGATCCCGACTGGCTTTGTTTACATATTGTTTTCTGTTTTTGAAGTGGAGACAGCTCTTTTGCAAACTTTAGCTTATTTTTTTACTTAAAATGTAATTCGATTAACGGATTAAAAACGTTAACCGAGGGACTTTCCTTCTTACCATACGTTTTTAGATTTATGGCTCGGAGGTTGTACTGTAAATACAATAAACAATTACAACTCCATGCGGTATCGAATCAGTATGTTCACTCTTTGTAAAAAAAGAAGAAGCTCTGATTGCTTCCTTTTAATCCCCATTAGTTTGCCGGTTTAGTTTCAAGCCACTAAATCTAAGGTCCTGTTATAAGCATCAAATGCTCTTTTCTCTACCTTCGGGATGCATTATCAGTGCCCTGATTAAAGATGAACATTAAAAAACGGAGTTAATGTTCTCTTATTTTAATAGACATGATCCCTATTTTTACAGAAGGTTATTGCAACTGCTTATTTTACATTGATGCATTCATAAGCATGATTCAAGATGGGTAGTGTGCTTTGCTTTGGCGAGGTCAAGGGGTAGTGAAGAATTGAGAGATGATCGCTTTTATTACAAAATGGGAGCCGATTACTAATTATGCACTGACATTTTGATCAGCCTTTCTTCGAGTTGAACTTTGTGAATGGAATCACTGCTATAGCATGGCTCATGGGCAGGGAAACCACCTAGCCTACATCATTGACATGCTGCACTCCTACAGTGAGGGAATACAGTATTTGATCCCCTGCTGATTTTGTACGTTTGCCCACTGAAAAAAAATGATCAGTCTATAATTTTAATGGTAGGTTTATTTGAACAGTGAGAGACAGAACTACAACACAAAAATCCAGAAAAACGCATGTCAAAAATGTTATAAATTGATTTGCATTTTAATGAGGGAAATAAGTATTTGACCCCCTCTCAATCATAAAGATTTCTGGCTCCCAGGTGTCTTTTATACAGGTAACGAGCTGAGATTAGGAGCACACACTTATAGGGAGTGCTCCTAACCTCAACTTGTTACCTGTATAAAAGACACCTGTTCACAGAAGCAATCAATCAATCACATTCCAAACTCTCCACCATGCCCAAGACCAAAGAGCTCTCCAAGGATGTCAGGGACAAGATTGTAGACCTACACAAGGCTGGAATGGGCTACAAGACCATCGCCAAGCAGCTTGGTGAGAAGGTGACAACAGTTGGTGCGATTATTCATAAATGGAAGAAACACAAAAGAACTGCCAATCTCCCTCGACCTGTGGCTCCATGCAAGAACTCACCTCGTGGAGTTGCAATGATCATGAGAACGGCAAGGAATCAGCCCAGAACTACACGGGAGGATCTTGTCAATAATCTCAAAGCAGCTGGGACCATAGTCACCAAGAAAATAGTTGGTAACACACTACGCCGTGAAGGACTGAAATTCTGCAGCGCCCGCAAGGTCCCCCTGCTCAAGAAAGCACATATACATGCCCGTCTGAAGTTTGCCAATGAAGATCTGAATGATTTAGAGGATAACTGGGTGAAAGTGTAGTGGTGAGATGAGACCAAAATGGAGCTCTTTGGCATCAACTCAACTCGCTGTGCTTGGAGGAGGAGGAATGCTGCCTATGACCCCAAGAACACCATCCCCACCGTCAAACATGGAGGTGGAAACATTATGCTTTGGGGGTGTTTTTCTGCTAAGGGGACAGGACAACTTCACCGCATCAAAGGGACGATGGACGGGGTCATGTACCATCAAATCTTGGGTGAGAACCTCCTTCCCTCAGCCAGGGCATTGAAAATGGGTCGTGGATGGGTATTCCAGCATGACAATGACCCAGAACACACGGCCAAGGCAACAAAGGAGTGGCTCAAGAAGAAGCACATTAAGGTCCTGGAGTGACCTAGCCAGTCTCCAGACCTTAATCCCATAGAAAATCTGTGGAGGGAGCTGAAGGTTCGAGTTGCCAAACGTCAGCCTCAAAACCGTAATGACTTGGAGAAGATCTGCAAAGAGGAGTGGGAAAAAATCCCTCCTGAGATGTGTGCAAACCTGGTGACCAACTACAAGAAACGTCGGACCTCTGTGATTGCCAACAAGGGTTTTGCCACCAAGTACTAAGTCTTGTTTTGCAGAGGGGTCAAATACTTATTTCCCTCATTAAAATGCAAATCAATTTATAACATTTTTTACATACGTTTTCTGGATTTTGTTGTTATTCTGTCTCTCACTGTTCAAATAAACCTACCATTAAAATTATAGACTGATCATTTCTTTGTCAGTGGGCAAACGTACAAAATCAGAAGGGGATCAAATACTTTTTTCCCTCAGTGTATGGCCCTTCGAGGTTCCTAAGATCTGGGGATGAAGATCTTCTCTGCATTCTCAGCTCGAGTCTTCGGTCTATAGGTGACCGAGATTTCCCCCCCCCCGTGTAGCCCCCAGGCTATGAAACGCTCTTTAAACCTATTTATACGCTTTCACTTATGAAATTTGTATTTAACATATTAATTGATTCTTAAAATGTATTTATAATATAATAAATTTTCTGCTGAGTATCTGCTGTGTCCTGTAAAATGCTTTGAAATCATTGATGAAAATCGCTAAATAAATTTAATTTTTATTATTAAAATAATGGACAAATTGCCAGCTGTCTATAACGCTGAACACAAAAACATAACCACCCCCTTCCCCAAAATCAAATCTTGTTTTACATGTTTACACATTACTTCTACATTTTGATATAATTCATACATGGTATATATGCTTCCTTAAAATGTATCCTACGTATGGACAGAATATAATTTACACTATGTCCTTTATATTTTGTTGGATGCATTAGAGACAGAGATTCCCAACATTTTGCTTGTTATGTTATACCCCCTAACCTAACCCACAAAGTGTTCTCATACCCTACCAGTGTATACTACTGTACTGCACACACACATACATTAAGCAATTTAACTCTTGCATTTTAATTACATTTGTCAGCACTTCACACTGAACGCATTTAGTTTGTGCGAAACGACAATTTAATTTTCGATTTAAAGCTTTCGTGACTGCAGGAATTCATCTTCTTGGTTTTTTCGGTAAAGTCACGTAGAAGGGGAGTAATAAAATAATAAAAATAATAAAACATAATAAAATACAATTATATAATATTTTATTATGTTTTATTATTTTTATTATTTTATTACTCCCCTTCTACGTGACTTTACCGAAAAAACCAAGAAGACAATTTAATATTAACATTCCAAGGCTTGGGACACATCCCGGCAGACGTTGCTAGATCTGAAATCGCTGCTATCCTCAAAAGAGCTGAGAAACCCATTAGCAACATCAGCAAGGACGAGCGTTTTGAACTCTCTCAATTAAAAAACAGATGACATAGTCATCCTCAGCCGACAAGGGCAATGCCACTGTCATCATGGATAGAACCACTAACAACAATACAATTCAGGACCTTCTTAATTATGGCAGCTATACCAAAATCAACAGAGATCCCACCAACCGCCTAGATACGAAAACCAACAATATCATCACTAATTCGACTTCTCTTATCGATTCGAACAAGCAGCGCTCTCTATAACCTTCAGCTGCTAGACCACCCAGATATTATGGCCTTCCAAAGATCCACAAAAAAGGTATCCCGCTCCATCCTATCGTCTCTACCATTAACTCACCCACCTACAAACTGGCCCAATTTCTGTCTGAGACCCTGCTTCCACCTCAACTGTACTTAACTCGGCTACCTTGATTTATCAAGGACATCTCACTGTCTCCAGATGATTTACTTTTCAGTTTCGATGTAGTCTCCCTTTTCACCAAGGTACATGTACCTGATACCATTGCAATCTTTGAAGACTTTGTCCAACAGGGACTGAATCCAGATGTACCAACTTCGGTAAGACGCTGCCTTACCAACACTTACTTCACCTGGAATGGTACATTTTACAAACAAAATGAGGGTACTCCAATGGGTTCTCCCTTATCACCATGGGTAGCGAACTTTTTCATGGACAAATTTGAGCCAGATGCCTGCCCGCACTGAACCAATTTCTCAACCACATCAATTCCATACACCCATTTATCAAATTCACCATGGAAGTGGAAAAGGATGGCAAGCTACCATTCCTGGATGTTTTGATCGAGAAGAGACCTGATGGCTCGCTGGGACACTCTGTCTACAGGAAAGCCATCCACACGGATGCCTATCTAAAACCTGACTCCCACCACCATCCAGCCCAGAAGAAATCCCTCATCAAAACACTACTCCATAGGGCCCATTGCATCTACGACCAGCATCACCTAGCCAGTGAGCTGGAACACGTACACCAAGCCCTCAGGATGAACGGATATTCTGACCGTACAATCCGCAAAGCCGTCTCCCCAGCCATGGGGAGACAAACATCTGAGGATCCAACCAATACCATCACTTTGCCATACATAGCAGGGGTTACCAAAAATATTTCCAAAATCTTAAACACAAGATCCAGGTTCGTTTCAACACAGTACACAAAATCCGTGATTTGATCGCATCTGTAAAGGATGTGATTCCTGATATGCAATACCCGGGTGTCTACACACTAAGTTGTGGCTGCGGCAGCAGTTACATTGGGGAAACGAAACGACGTCTTGGACCGCGTTCATGAACACAAGGCAGATCTGAAACACGGTAGGACCAATACCTCTGCCGTTGCTGATCATTCTTTTAACGCAGTGGGCTCACACAATTGACTTTTCCAAGACGAAGGTACTCTGCAAACCTGCCGGCTATTATCAGCGATTTGTTCATGAAGCCATCCAGATATTTAAACACACACAAAAATGTAACCGAGAAGATGGGTACAAATTGAGCAATCATTGGAAGGACGTTATGAACCAGGTAAAGTCTTAACTGACTGTGATGTTTCCATCCTACCTGCCTATGTCAGCTGTTATTTCCGACTCCTTGTGTCTCTCTCTGTGCGTCTCTGAGATCTCTTTCCCGGTGATTCAGGTGCTGTTGCGGGGTCAAATTTCTGCCCCGCCGCCTTTCTCCCCCCTCCTTCTCTCTCCCCTTTACCGCCGATACCTATGTAGGGGTGGTACGTACAGGCGTGTAGCGAGCCATCGCGTAGCTGGTGCCTACATCACGGTCCGCATACGGGTGTCTACATCGCGGTCCGCACTAGCCCCGCCCTCGGGGAACAGAGGCCTATATAAGGCGATGCGCGGGAGCGCTCGGGGAGTTTCGTACCAGTGAAGAAAGAAGACGGAGAAGCTACATAGAACCCTGGGACCCCTAACCCCGCTGCCATTATCAGGGCCGGGACTCTGTGTGGCTCAGTGGTGGGACCCTGGGTACTCACAGCCCGATGTCCTTGTCAGGGCCGGGTTGATGGGCCAGTGGTCGAGACCCGTACCCTGGCTAGGACGGGTCAGATAGCCTCCCCTAGGAAGTACGTAGAGCGTAGCCAGTGTTAGGCACGCATAGTCGTAGGTTGTATAACTGACTGTATTACGTAAGGAGGTATAATAAATACGTGCTGCCCCGTCAACTCGTCTCCTGCAGTATTAAGACATTACACCTATATAACCTCGTGCCAAGGCAGCTCTCTCGCCTACTTCAGCAGTTTTTTCTTGCTGTAGTTGTCTCACCTGATGACGATTGCGTGTGTTGCGATCGAAACGTCGTGATCTATTATTTTTCTACCTACGTGACTTAACCAAAAGAACCAAAGTGTATGGATTCCAATAATGTTTCCAACGATCACTATTGTAGTATGCATGTTGATTCACTTACCATCGACATGGGGTATAAGGAGGGGAGACTGCAGCTCACTGCATGTGAAGGGCTGGAGAGATTTTCGAATGGGCTTTGAGGATTTATTTTTTGTGCGTTTGTAAAATAAATGTCAATATTTTGTAAATTGTGTAAAATAAATAATATAAACTCAATGTAAATAATATGACAGATCCAAAGGACATCTGAGAGCCTCAACGCAAGTGTTCACTCAATTTCATAAAACAGACAGGTACCCAGTATTCCCTTGTTATTTGCAAACTTGCTAGCCGCGATTTTGGTTATCGGCGAACCCCATCTGGAACTCTACACGACTGCATCGAGAGAGAGATAAAGTGATGAGATAAAGTAATGAGAGAGAATGTGATGACATAAAGTTGATGAGAATGTGATGCAAGGAAGTGTTGAGGTAAAGTTACGAGATAACATGTATTTCATCGCTTAGTTACATATGTATTTCTGGTTATTAATTTAAAAAATGTTTTAGAAGGCCATATTATCCACGAGATTTTCTATTCACGAGCATGTCCGGAAACGTATCCCCCACGAATAACGAGGGACTATTGTATGCAATAGCTTTGTAATTACGAGTGCACACGTGAGCAGCACTGCTTAGTAACCCCTGCGTGGCATTATTATCATGCAACCACTGCCACTACACGATTTTTTTCACATGCCACCTAGACATGTCACGCATACCCTCAACTGGTACATGTTCCACAAGTTGGCAAGTGCAGTGTTATTTACCATAACGATTGTAGCAAAACGATGCAAGCTCTCTCCTGGCATGGTGTTATCTACCTCACCTGGTATGCAGGTCGTGGGTTCAGTCCCAACCCTGATGCCTATATATTTAGTGTGTGCATGTTTTCCCCGTGCCTGTGTGCATTTTTTTCTCTGGGTCCTGAAGTGTTTCCTTCCACATTCAGAACTATGCGTTTAGATTAGATCGTTTAGATTATTTTTCAGCAAAAAAAATTGTGCACGCGATAAGCCACTTCGTTGTGCACTAATTTGTGACCAGGTCGCCCTAAAAAATGAGATAATAACTCAGTGGACTTCACCTGATAAGATTGAAATAATTGTTTAGTTTAATTTGTATATATTTTTTAAGTAATTTGCTTACCTTTCTTATACTCTGCACTCCTCTGGTGTGTTTGTGTTGTTTGTTGTTGTAACGTTCTGACCTGCCCACACTGGACATCTATGAAAAAAAACTTTATAGCTCATCGGATTCCTCTAATATGAATACATATTCTGATTCTGACCTCGTGGCGAGCTGTCATCGGTATTGACATTTAGCTCCTGAACATATTGCAGTATGTAAAAAATGAAGAAAATCAATCACAAGGCTACTGCAAAAACAACACCGAAATCGCATTACATGGCACCAGCAGAGACTGATACAGATAAATAATTACACTTTGTAAAATGGTAAATTACTAAACTATATAATAACTTGGGTACCGAGTCGTGATAGAAAGGGGCGGTTGAATGCCTCCATAGAGGAATGTGGTGCTGTTATGGATTTTCAATTCTCCTACATAAGCTGGGTTCCCAAAGACGAATATGAAGCAGCTCCAATAAAGCACTGTGTGTTGTGACATAGCCAGGGTCACGCGGGCTGCCACCTTGTAAATGGTGAAAGGACTCCAGCGGGTGTGACGCCACGAAATGAAATGATTCAAAAGGGTTTAAACATTCGTGTGGTTTTGACTTTAAAATGGAGTTTTCCATGAATGAAGCATCAAGCTCATGTTGTTGGCCAGCCCCAGCTATTGCAGCCAAAGTCAGCAGATAGAAGGTGTATAAATGCAAGCTGTATTAGTTACACATTTTAAATGTTTGTGTATATATGTATCGCGACGTGTTTGCTATGCACGTGTCAATCGCCACCCGAGACACCTTTGGAAACGAGATATTCTAGTCCGGGGAATTTTCAAAAAAAATATTCCTTTATATCATCTGTGTCAAGTCATTCAGTAAAATAAATAATAATAAATGTTGGGTGGTGCTCCTATCCGTTGATGGCCTTGAACCAACGGTGGAAATTGCACCTTCCTATGGAGCGAGCTAGTCTGTTTAAAACGACAGGCACTGCAAGCTTCTCACAGCGTGAGACTCATTATATTTCATGCTGGGATAATACTCCGACTTAAGCCTTCGCCGGAATTTGAACTTTCAGCCTTGCGACCGTGAGTTGAGCACAGCGCCATCTCGTCAAATATTTAAATCGTGACATTGTAGAGTAGGTCGTTGTTGTGAGTTAAGCCAGGTTAACATAACCTACAGTATAATATGAATACTAATTTACTTATTTGTCTTGGAAAGCCACACTTTCAGAAGGGCCTTGCATTTGTTTTTTATTTAAAAGTTTCCAGCCAATATATTAATGTTTATTACGGTTCTGTTGTTCCAAATTTCAGAGGCACCATGGCCGAGCCATGACCTTCTTTACGATAGCGTTCTGGGTGTAGCTCCCAGACAAGCTCATTTAATAGCGAAATGCATTAGTGCATACCTCACTATGGATTGCTTAATTTCTTTTTTGCATGCCTGTGAGCCACGAGATTGAACTAGATTTGTCAACAAGTGAAGCCACCCGATTTTTTATATATATTTATCGTGTTTCATTTCCATACATTTGTAATAAGAGCCTATGTCCGACTCACGTGGTGATCGGCTCTGCCGGTCCTGCTTTACAGCCAATGGGGGGAGAGCCTGGGAGCATGGCCCTGGCGTGATTGAGGGGTGCCAGCTAGGGTGATTGGTTCTGCTGGTTTTGGCCTCAGCCAATGGGAAGACAAGTCAGGAGCGTGGTCCCAGGAGTTGATGGGGAATCTAGAAGATTCGGCGCAGGCTACCAAGGATTGGCTGGAGCGTACCACGTGACCCAGGCATTAAATAAGGGGAGAGATGAACGACACGTGGTCAGACGAGGAACGAAGGAAGAGAGGGGCCACGCGCGAGCGGGGCTCCGAGTGCCACGTGGCTGTGCGTCTCTCGTGGTCTGTCTGTCCACTTCCCGTTGCCTACCAGCAGCGGGGAGTAATTGTGAACTGGATTAAATAAAAGGACCGATTCCGAAAGTCGTCTCCAAGACCATTATTACACATTCATTCTTGACTCACAAATTTAAGGTTGAGAGTTCAAATCCTGTTTAGGCATGAACTCATCCTATAATCCGTTTAAAGTGGTATTTATGAACATAAACCCGCATTTGCAATAGAAAAATGTAGAATGTTAACAGGTCCCTGTGGGGTGGGCTGGTAGGAACGAACAAATGAATGGGGGGGTAGGGAGTATATTTTAATGTAAAAGCATAAAATTAAAATGTTTCTATTTAAAAACATGAGGGAATGTAACATTGTTAAACATTAACTCCCTTTCACACACGCGGGGGTACGATACGAAGGGAGAGTTAGAGGCCTAGTTCTAGGCTTTAGGCCTAGCTGTAGGCTTTAGGCCGTTGTGAGTTAATTTTTTATTTAAATGTTTTAATTATTTATGTAAAAGCTTGAAATTTAAATGTTTCTATTTAAAAACATGAGGGAATGTAATATTGTTAAACATTAACTCCCTTTCACACGCGGGGGTACGATACGAAGGGAGAGTGTGAGGCCTAGTTCTAGGCTTTCGGCCTAGCTGTAGGCTTTAGGCCGCAGTGAGTTAATTTTGAATTTAAATGTTTTAATTATTATGTAAAAGCTTTAAATTTATTAAAAACATCAGGGAATGTAACATTGTTAAACATTAACTCCCTTGCACACACGCGGGGGTACGATACGAAGGGAGAGTTTGAGGTGTTGTTCGAGTTAATTTTTAATTTTAAAGTTTTAATTATTAAAAGTTTTAATTAAAAGCTATCTCGGAATTATAAGGGAAAGTGTCACTGAGTCTAAAGGTTTTTGTAGGGTCATGCCAAGTGTTTGCAGTAGGGGGCGATGTTGATACACGGACGGACGGACGGACGGACGATATCATCTATTGTAGGCTGGTCCACTTCGTTCCTACCAGTATAATTTCAACTTGATAGTCTTTGCTCACTCTCGAAAAGAGAGTGACTCGGACGTGCGATGAGCCACAGACGAGCAAGAAAGGCAGCCAGGTTGTGAGCAGGCCCCACATCCCTTGCTCCCACAGCTATTCCCAAGCCATTGTCCAATATTGAGTGTTTACATCTGCTAGGAATCTGGGGAGCGGTAGTGTAGTGGTTAACGTGCCACGCAACGAACCCGGCGACCCGAGTTCAACTCCCTCTCATGCCCAGCACAAGTGAAGATTATCTAATCCGGTTCTGGGCCTGTCCTAGGGCAGGGGATCTTTGGAATCCGGAGCACCGGGTAAAAAACACACGCATGCGAGGGGGCAACACTCTATCCCATTCAAATGGAACAGACGGGTTCAAAGATCCCCCGCATAGTCAGAATAGACTTTTGGGGAAAGTGTTGCTTTGGAGCACCTATGAAGGTCGACACGACATACAAAAAATTTACCCGTAAAAACAAAGTTTTTCACTATAAATCCTTTATATGCGTGGCGGCTAGAGTCCTCTCGTCCTCTGGCTTGAGATGGCTGCCACCTATGGGTCAGATGATTGCCTGCCACCATTAAGCAATTGGTAATTAAATATAATTAAAAAAAATTGCCTAAAAAGTGTAAAATTTTGGCAAAAAATTTTCATGAAAATAAATTGTCACGCACAACGAGTCTGTGTGCAAAATGTCAGCTCGATTGGATCACGGGAAGTGGGTTAAAAAACGACCGAAAGATTTGCACGGTCGTAAGCGCGCAAACAAGCAAGTGAACTTAATATAAAGGATTTAAAAAGATATTCGCCTGTGGAGGACGCGGGGATCGATCCCGCGACCTTTGGCATGGGAAGCGAGGGCGCTACCAACTGCACTACTCCACCAGGGCCTGTGGAGGTGTCACGCTCTGGGCTCCTACACTGTGACGTTCAGCCAAAGCCATGAATGAGTTATATTTGAATAAATGTAAAATAAAAAATTTTTGCCTAAAAAGTGTAAAATTTTGGGAAAAATTTTTTCACGATCATTAATTGTCACGCACAACGAGTCTGTGTGGAAAATGTCAGTTCGATTGGATCACAGGAAGTGGGTTAAAAAACGACCGAAAGATTTGCATGGTCGTAAGCAAGCGCGCAAGTGAACTTAATATAAAGGATTTAAAAAGGTGGGTGGCCAGCACCAACTCAGCCGCCTTTGTCTCCAAAGTGGCAATGTTTATACACTGCACCAGGTACTCATTTGAGGCTAAGTCGACCTAGGGAGGCCCATAACCTAACCAGTTGAGATGTATGTGTGTTGAACTTCTTTTGTACCATACGTAGCCAAACGTGCTAATCGGAAGTACAGCAAACTAAACACGAAAAAAATATCACTGGTGTTTTGGTTGTGAACGGGAATTTAACTTTGGTCGCCATGTACGGTGTGTGCATGTGAGATGGAAAACCCCGGATTGGTTGGCTCGGCCCACAGATGGAGGGTGAGCATGCTGACATCGGCACGCACGCCCCTAGTTGGCCTTGGCACTACCCAAGTTGATGATTTGCTGCAAGGTTTTCTGCAAATTTGGTTGCTTTTAACAAATTATCCCACTAATATAGTACCAGGATCTTGCAAATAGTGTAAAACCCAACTCTACATGACTTGAGTTTGACTTTAATTAGGTGTAGGTCTGGCAAGAAATCATTCAAATGCAAATTCATGAGCTCACAAACATTTCAAGTGCAAATGTATTTAACTTTTAAGTACCCACTAGCAGCAAGAGCCTTATCTGCATAGATGCGACTGACTGCAGATCTTAAGTATTGAGCGCAAGAGATCAATATGGAATGTAGGGCTGAGATTGTCCTTTTAATTTCTGCTGAGTAAATGGGAGGGGACAACTTTAAAATTGCAGAGAGGAATGTCACAAAATTGCATCTCTGCTGCACTGGGGAATTCCGCCAGCCTTCGAACCTCCGATCACGATATGAATTTCACTGGCACCCAGAAGGCGCCGCTCAAGAATACTTGTGATTGATTTATTTCTGAGCGCCTACGCAGCATACATTTAGTCTGGCACACGAAGAGAAGCCTCTTCTTGGTTTGATTGAGATTTAGTAATTAACATTTTCATCGTTTTGCTGTGATAGCGGTGCTCTACCCATACAATGGTTACACTGCCACTGCTATCTATATGTCCTCGCTGATATCCACTTGGAGTTTAATTGACATCAGAGTTTATTTTTTTTCTTACAGAAACTGGTCTGCATGTATAAATTAAACTATACAATGATTTGAATTTTTTTTTAATACAATTTTACCAGGTAAGGCCCACTGAGCTATGTAACTCTTTTCAGAAGCGATCTGTTCACAAATGGTGATGGGGTTTGTGGTGGTGGTAGTTATTGGGTCAGTGGTGGTGATGGTGGTTATGGGATTAGGGGTGAATGATTAACCACATTTTTTTTTATTTTACCAGGTAAAGCCCACTGAGTTATCTTTTTCAGAAGCGACCTGGCCACAAATGATAGCTCAACGAAGTAGTTAATCACGTCGAAATGTATAGCAGACAAACACAATGCATGTTTCTAAATGTGGAGGGAAAAACCGGGCAAACTGGAGAAAAATCCATGCGACCACAGAGAGAGACGCAAGCTCCAAATATACTACAGGTGTCAGGGTCGCGATCGAACCCATGACCTCCTTCATACCATACCAGGTAGTTAACACCTTGCCACCACAGCTCCTCGTGTGTGTCGGTTTTCTCTCCACACTCGTGTTTCCTGCAACGTTTAGAGAACCAAAAAATCACTCGTTCAGATAATTGGGCCAAGCGGCCAAAAAACCACGCCCCTCCAAAAAATGGGTGTTGAGACTCGGTGAAGCTTTCGTGGATTGCGGTCGAATGCATTGCACTGTAGATTTAGAGCAGGAAAATATATGCGTCTACGAATAAACGCATTGCCTGATGCACGGCAAGAATTTCTAAGTGCCTCATTGAATAAACATGATATCGTGCTCTGGCAACAGGTGATCAAATGTCGGTGATCTAATGTGGACAGCAATGAGTGAACCCTGATTAAATACTGATGTTATTCCCACACAATCCCTCTTGCAAATGCGATGTTCCCAGCCTTTAATCATGCCCTTAAAAAAGGCCGTGCCTTGTTGTTCAAACGACTTGCACATCGTTGCATTGTCACTGTAAAAAAAAAGAATTAGCTTTTTTCCTGCAAGTAATTTTCTTTTTGTTCAGTAGTTTTGTGGAATTCACTGAGAGCCATGTCTGGGAAGTATGGGTGCCCGGAGATTTCTGTGGAATACGTCTGTTGTTTCCTATTTGTAAAAAAAGGAAATAACATGTATTTTTTCCCATTTCCACAAGATGAGCTCAAACACGTGTAAACATTATAGACTTAATATCGTGCATGTAGATACGTTAGTTCATGTAAATAATCACCATTATTTGACCCCTTATAGCTCACCTACACTATAGAAGGTGTTGCGTTATAGGCTAAAGAAGGTACCGTTTAGATATGTGCACTTCACTGTCCCTGGTGATGTTGTTGTACTCTAATAGCATTGTCAAGGCTGAATCAATTGCAAATTCTATTTCATGGTTGGGGGGTGGCAATCGTAGGAGGGGCTTTATACGCTCCCCTGGCAGCTGGGCCACAGTCATCAAACCTGCAGCACACAACAAACTTATTCATCTTCTTTTACCCAGAAGCTTGAACCCCGGATTTCAGAGGTGCTGATTCAGCATGCTGACAAACAGCCCTCAACCCCGCAAGCCACAATTTCATGTGCCGATGTTCAAAAGCTGTTGTTTTAGGCCAAGTGCCATATCGCACGCCTCCACCCCCCTCCACAACCCAGTGTTTTGTTGTTGTATGGGATTTGGTGAATCACGACAACGATAATTTTGTGTGTCATAGTGTAATAGACCCACTATCAGGAGCGATGAGGTGTTGTGTCCGTGATGTAACAATTAATTCCTTGACTTATTTGCGTCCGTGTCCATTTTTTTGACGTCTTCTTTGCACCAGTCTTAGTTTCCTCCCGAATAGAACGTACTCACACGGGGAGCGATGAAGCGTTCAAGCTGTTCCCTCATGGAAATTCTCGAGACTGTTGGGGTTTTGCTGGGTAAACCAAAGTAGGACGAATAACCTTGCTATGACATCCAGCCGAGTGGCACTGTGAAAGGGCCTCTGACAAAAAAAACATCACAATGTGAACTTCAAATGTATTTTCCAGGGGTGAACTCAAAACCAACATTTCTCTGGAATCCAACAGTGGACCAATGCCTGCCATAGCAACTGGTTTGGGAACGCCAATTG
This sequence comes from Entosphenus tridentatus, assembly GCA_014621495.2. Taxonomy (NCBI): domain Eukaryota; kingdom Metazoa; phylum Chordata; class Hyperoartia; order Petromyzontiformes; family Petromyzontidae; genus Entosphenus; species Entosphenus tridentatus. The sequence goes on from CM025625.2 coordinate 3,293,047, forward strand.
AAGTCAGAACCACCTCTATGCGCTTTTGTGCTATCACCTGATTAAGCTGGTTGAAATCGCCAGCGAAACGTCGTACTGGAATTGTAAACGTTGTGGCTTTCCCCTCCAACGCACCGGTTTTCTGAATTAGTAATTAATTGTCACCTTTTGTTTACTTGACAAACCTTTTTAATTGCCTATGTCGGGTGGTGGGGGTTTTAACGACACATTTATACGTACGCGATCTAACCCAAACACGTTCCTTCGGAGTGGGCAGGTAGGAACTCGGTTGGACAGCGCATTCGTGCACGACAGACAGACAAATAATCCCTGGTGGGAAGTGTGGAACCTGTTGTTCCTACCTGTATAAAATATAACTTGACTTGAGGTAGCCAGACAGACAGACAGGTAGTTAGCCCCCTTAACTATCGGCCCCTCCCCCTTGCTTAGGCACCTCCCCTTACCCCCCCTCCCTTAGGCCCCTCCCCCCTTAGGCCCCTCCCCTGACCACCCCCCCATATCCTCAGGCCCCTCCCCTGACCCCCCTTCCCTTAGGCCCCTCCCCTGACCAAACCCCATATCCTTAGGCCCCTCCCCTGACCCCCCCTCCCTTAGGCCCCTCCTCTGACCCCCCCCCCTCAGGCCCCTCTCCTGACTCCCCCCTTCCTTAGGCCCCTCCCCTCTCCGTACCCGGCAGTAGGTCTCCACCAATCAAAGAGCTGTTTATATTATATATATATTTATGCACGACAGACAGTCAGACAGACAGACACGTTCCTTCGGAGTGGGCAGGTAGGAACTTGGTTTGACAGCGCATTCGTGCACGACAGACAGACAAATAATCCCTGGTGGGCAGTGTGGAACCTGTTGTTCCTACCTGTATGTATAAAATATAACTTGACTTTAGGTAGCCAGGCAGACAGCCCCCTTAACTATCG
>CM025625.2:3300728-3358814 GCA_014621495.2 Entosphenus tridentatus
TCTGTCGGGGAGACAGCGTCTCCCCGACAGACCTGGTCTTCACCTGATGACGGCTGCTTGCGTTGTGGCCGAAACGTCGTGAGAATTATTTTATGTTTTATTTTATTATTTTTTATTGTTTCCATTCTACGGGACTTTACCGAAAGAACCAAGAAGAGGGGTACAATGTGTTTAGAAGTAGCTACGAGTGAGCACTTACTGAGGTGACATGACACGTGAGGTGGTGGTGGGGCCAAATTCATATTCGGTTCCCTTTGTTTCGCCAACTGTAATGTTCACATAACAAACCTCATTTGAGGTTCAGTTGACCAGGAAGGCTCAGTTACAGGTTCACCTATGGTGGTGAGATGTTAACTACCTCACCTGGTATAAAGGAGGTCGTAGATTCGATCCTGACCTTGACATCTGTGGATTTTTGTCCGGGTCCTCCGGTTTTTCCCTCCACATTTTAAAACATGCGTTTAGAACATTTTACTGCTAGAAATGTCCAAGTGATAAGCCGATTCGTTGAGATATAATTTGTGGCCAGATTGCTTCTGAAAAATTGTTATATACTTTAGTGGGTCTTACCTGGTAAAATAAAAGCATAATCTTTTGTTTAGTTTATCACGTAGCAACCAGGTCATCTGTATCATAGTGCAGCGAAAATACACAGATCCCCCAAATATCCATTAACATACTGTTGAGGCAATGTCTGTTATCGAGCAAAAATGAAGGCATGGCACACGAGAAGGTGGGTGGACAACACCACGCCCATCAGCATGGTCTCTCCAATTGTCTCTCCAATGCTGATGTTTACACATTACACCATGTACAAATTTAAGGCTGAATCAACCCAGAGGAGGCCCACGACCGGTTCAGATATTCGTCACTGCTATTGGCCATGAGCGGCAAGCGAATTCGTGTCGCCGGGTTTATAGTGTGCATTGCGCTAACTGCACACACGTGTCCATATAAACACAAGCAAAGCGCCAATGCATGCAAACACGTGAACGCACAGAGTGCTATGCAGAGAGATCAACTGGGACACACGGAGGTGCTGTAATTGGCTTTCTTGCGAAGTTTTTTCTTTTTTCTTTCTCGTTTCAATGCACACACGTGGGATTTCATTCGAGGGCTCTGAGGGCATGTGTCAGAGCAAAAGGGCACATGTCAGAACATGCAGGCAGCATGCAGGCTGGGAGCAGAGCTCAATCTTTCATCTACGCAGAAACAAAGATCCCTCGTGGAGACACGCGCAGCGACTGTCAGGGCAAGTGCAGTCAGTGAGCACGTATTGAGGCTGGCAACGGCGTACGGGGGAGATAGCGAGGCCAGCAACGCTGCCTGCTGCGTTTTTCTCACCAAGCACTGCAGTTCGTACATCGCAAACGCAATGACTAAACATGCCCCGAAGAGACTCGAACAGACGGGTGGGGCAAGCGCCTCCACAATGGAGGTCGGCATGGCACTCGAGGAGGTGGTGGGTCCATCTGTACCCCGCTTGTCTAAGTCTCCCGAGTGTGCACACCACAGGAGTTACTCATTTATGCTCGAGTCGATCTAGGGGAGGCCCAGGACTGGTTCAGATATCCGTCACTGATGTTGACTGTGTGCCAACCACTATGTTCCCGCACCACAAATACTTATCTGCGTAGCCTTAACAGACTGTTGGGGCAAGTGATGTTAGCGAGCACTTATGAGGGCTGACATGGTACACGAGGGGGTGGGTGGCCCACACCACGCTCTGTCGCATTTGTCTCCCCAGTGGCGATGTTTACACATCTGCACGAGGTACTCATTTGAGGCTGCGTCGACTTTGTGGAGGTCCAGGACTGGTTCAGATCATCATCACTGGTGTTGGCCATGAGCGGGAATTGAACTAGGTTCACCGGGTTCGTAGCGCAGTGCGCCAACAACTACACTACTGCTCCCGCACCACATCACCCAGATAACGTTGGCCCAACGTTGGCATGTGGTTGGAACCGTTGGGCCTACGTTGGCACAAAATTGCTCCAACGTACCATGTTTACTGGGCATGTACTCGTTTGTCCGGTGGATCGTGCAGTGCGTTATAACCACTCTGGGATGAATTCTGACGAATACCCACACATGTTTGAAGATGCCCCTTAAAACTGATGACCCTCTCGTCTGGTTGACATGAATGTAGTGAACTGGGGAGTCTGAAACAGTGCGCAGCTAATGGTACGGAGTGTGTACGCAGGATACAATGATGTACAGAAGCAAATTTGATGCAAATATATAAATAAAACATGTCCTGGTGATTGGTGACAAGTTCGTCGCTTCACTGAGCAGGAGTAATGTTACGACAAAGTATTATTTTTCATGTAAAACGTTCATTCATTTTAATTATTAAACATTTCTACGAGTAGACGAGCGCTATTGTTGTTTTACATGCACAGTGAAAGATGAAATGTGAAAAAGCCACAGATATCTGTAGAAATATCAGAAAAGGCTTTACATTTTTTGGATAAAATCAACTGCTCTCGTGGACTAATGCATGGTTTTCCGCAGTTCCACGTGTTCCCATGGGTTAAACGATAATTCGCAAAGAAAGCGGCGAATCCGTAGAAATGACATTACACGTTTCACGAATCATTGGTGTTGAGGAGCAAGACAAAAAGTGTGTGTTTTCTTCCTGGCAGGGATTGAAGCTGTGTCCCATCAATGAACACACTGCAACCGCATTTCAAGGGAGCTATGTAGAAAGAAAACAAAACCAGTACTATCAAAAGCTGGTCAATGCTTTCTACCTAAGGCCATGGGATTCCAAACATTCCTCCTGTTTGCACCCTACATGCACGTAATTCGGCACTTTGGAGGTGGGGGTTGGTTGATTATGAAAGCATCGTCATGTTGGTGATACACCTGCCTGCAGCTCTATGAGGTGGGCTATTAAAGAAAGAAGAGCGTATAAACTCAACAGATTATTTCAGCTGATGAGGGCCCCATTTAACATTTTTTTTTTTTAGCAAGGACGACCACAGCCAAAAACTGTCGGTCGTGGTGGCAGTCATAGGACATTGCAGGGTGAGAATGTCCAAAATAATGAAAGCAAAAAAAAAATTGCTTACACGAAATGTACCAATAATTTACTGCAAACTAGATGAACAACAAATAATGCTTAAAACAATCAAAAAATACGTTAAAAAAGACTCCTGCCAGATTTATGTAAATAAACCGTACACACAGCCTCAATCGTAGAACTGAGCTTAGTTTACGGCATTCATAGCAATTGTAGTCAAGGAAATCCTGTAGCACGGCCTTCGAACACATGGCTAGAGAAGGGACCGTGGAACATTAATATTGGTTGTGAGGGCCTTCCAACATGTGGCTGCTGTGCAAGAGAGAACCCTGGAACAATCCAGTCTGAGTTCTCGATCTAGGAATGGTGAATGGGCAATAACAGGTGTCTATGGTTTCTTTAATTGTTTAATGGATGGAGAATGTCATTTAAACACTGAGCCAATTTGTATTTAAGCAGTTTATAGATGGAGATCGTCCAGTATAGATCTCTAGGTAGCTCGAGAGAGGCTCGATTATTTGAAGAGTAAAGCACAGTGATTAGCTCTATATGGAGCTTTAAAGGTGATTCTTAAAAGTGAATGATGAAGAGGATTTAAGTTAAGGACAGTGGATGACACTGATATATACACTGCATCGCAGTAGTCATACGATTAGGTCCCTGACCTGTCCATGTATATTGTTTCGTGTTATCCCCCTCACTTCTTCTAACATCTCAAAACACTTTAAATTATCCATAATAGAGGGGTTTTTTAAATCATATACCCGAAGAAGGACCCTCATGAATTTTTTTTAACTTAGACTCAATTGGCTCTTTCCAACGAGAAAAATGTTCGTCTAAGAAATACAAAAATCATTACCTCATGAAACTTAACTATTAGGAGGGTGGACAAATTCAACTCTCGGCAATGTAATGAGTTGTCACAATTTAGGGTTGCGATTTGATAGGATAAATATGTTTAGACTATGATGAATAGTAGCATCTAGAGTATATGCAGAGTCACGTGATTCTGTCACATACAACGTAAATACATTTAAATGCGTGAATTCTTCCTGGCTGCAATGCAAGCATTTTAAGCTATTTTAACCGAAGAATCCATGTTATACACCTAGAGCCTACAAGTATATTTTATTGCGCTTCCTGGTGTGAGTTTTATTCTGGTGTAATATAAAAAAAATCTATATACTTTAATGTTACATGGAAGAGCAAGACGATAGCACTCTCGTGAGAAGACTGCAGTAATTATATTTTGTATGCATTCCGACCACAAGTATTGTGGTTAATGCAGACATGATTCCTTATTAGAGGTTTCAATTTGGTGTTTTAACATCTTAACACCTGTTTTGTTGCCGGAAAAAATGGGAAAACCTATTCTTATATTGAACAGCTCGTATCACACAGCCTCGATACACGTCGAAAAGCTAAAAGCTATTCGCATTTTGAGTTATGTCTGCCTACATTATCATAAATTAATCAACTCCCATATGGCTATCACGAATTGCCGTATTATTAGTAGTTTACGGTCCAATTTTTTTTATGTCCAGCCAGATGGTGCTGTGGTTAGAGTGTATGACTCGTAACAGCACATCAAGAGTTCAAATTCCATTTCGCATTCCACTTAAGTCTTCAGCCTTCTGTTTACCAATCAAAGTTTAACTTTGTGGGAAGTTGTATGGGAGACTGATCTCTGCCACAAGCATGTAGAAATTATCACTACCGGCTCAGTACTGGCAATAATGAAGAGCACCGGTCCTCGCCAGTTTTAGCAGAGAGAAATGTTTACATTGTTGCAGCACCTGCCAGAGTCACCTTGTCCCAGCGATAATGCACTTTATGTTTTCCGGCTGCATCACATGACTAAAAAACGTGATACAATGGACATGCTGCTATACTTAATTACGTCAGCTTTGTGAAATTATTAATTTCATAGACAAGTTTCAATTACTTGAAATAGTGTTGTGAAAATTACGAGCTATTTGTGTTCATAAAGATCTGATTTTCATTGGGTTGTTTTCTTTTTTACAATGCATCGCTGCTTTAGAGCCCTTATGCCTATTCTTAGTTTGGGGATGACGAACACCACTACCACCGCCCCGTCCTATGGATGTCATGATTTATTTTCCACGCTATCATTTTATTTAAACTGCATATCAGGGGTATAATGGTTGAAACGATGTATTGGTCAAAATTGATTAATACACTGATCATACATGCATCACATCATACGCATTTGTTTGCAATGGGTTAATGTGAACCTTACAACCACTGGAGGTGCAACGGTCATTAGAATAATGATTCAAAAACGATTCCCAAGAAAAATCATGACCCCAGAACATAACAATGCATTACATTGCGAGGCAGGACCAATTGTTACAGACCCAGTGCACAGCTTGAGTCAGCTCAAGCCTCATTAAGCTTTGCCCTCCACCACCCAGTCAAGTTTTTTTACATTCAATACAATACAGCGATTTTTTTAGTTTTCACCGGAGTGGCATCACTACGGATAGCGATTATAAGGGTGAACATTTTAATTTTGTGTCAAAGGTCATAAGCAGTACATAACTTATCATCAATACCGTAGAAACTGTGTTCCTTCTCATCTCACTGAGCCGTTATTGCTGCGACATGCAGACAGGCTGAAAGATACAACAAATGGATGACATGAAATTATTGCCAACGCTCTTAATTACAAGTTGGGGGTAATTTCATAAAAATTTACCATGGTGTAAATTGTAACACATAGTCTTTGTTATCCATAATGCTGGTTTAGAAATACAACTCTACCCAAAAAAACCTGTATGATGGATGGTGTCATTTGTTTATTTACCCCCAGATATTATTGGACATATAGAGTTGCATTTTGGTAGGGCTGTGTTTTCAGTTACCGAGACAGGCATTGGAATGGTCTCTGGGAGTTTAGTCACCAGGGGAAGGCGGAGATTAGTAGGTGGGAGCAGTGGCTTAGTAATGACATTATCAGCTCAGGGGGGTGCGTTGATCGGTCAGGTGGGGCCACAATATTAGATTTTTCTAGCACGGTCGCACCTAGGCTATTCTATATCGCGGCTGCTCGAGCCAAACACATTCCCCCTATTCGCCCCAACCCAGAAGTACGGGTCTGCTTGTCTACCTTTTTACACTATTGTAGTGGTGTAATGCGTGCAGGGTTGCAAACAGCGGGTGCATTTCAGGGCGAGCAGGTGCAAGTGTTAGGACATGGAACAGCCGCCAGAGAGGCGCCAGAAATTAAGAGGCGAAGCGGTAATTAGGTGGGTGCATTCGGAGACAGGCAGGTGCAAGCGTGCAAACACGGAGTAGGCGCCGGAGAGACGGGAGATGATAAGGGAGAGAGAGCACGTGCAGGAGACGCTGCCGAGACGCTAGCTTAAGAGGGGGCAACTGAGGACCCTTAATGAAGAGGGGGACATAAAGGGGTGTGCGGAGAACATGGAGTTGAGTTGGTTGGAGCTGAAGGAACGAAGAGGACAAGAGCCGGAGACAACAAGACTGGGACCTCGCCCTCCACACCTCATCTTCCCCAGCGGTGTTGGCTGACCCCCCGCTAGCGGCACGGACGAGGATGGAGATGTGAGAGAAGGTTGACAGGCTAGCGGAGTATAGAGTGACAGGCTAGCGAAGTATTAAGTGACCGGCTAGCAGAGTATTAAGTGACAAGCTAGTGGAGTAAGAGAAAGAGAGAGAGTTCGGAGCAAGAGTGTGTTGTGTAAAGAGTAAGGAGTATCTGTGCGGGATGCAAAATAATAAAGTGACATAGGAGAAAAGCTAACAGTGTCCGTGTGAATACACCACTACACTATGACGAAAATAAAAAAATAGAAACAAACCAAAAAATTTAACGTCCAACATAAATGAAAGCATTTTCATTAAACTAAATTTAAAACGGTGTTTTAAATACGTTTTGTTATTTTCACTGTTATTGAAACGTATCTCATGGCGGTTGTGAAGGGGGCCCCGACTCGTAGCTGTGGCCACCAGGGAGGGCCAAGGCACCCCCTTTGCCCCCACGGCTCGTTACACCACTTCCATGTGGGAGACTGAGGGCAGATTTTGGAGGCTGCGTGTCGACTATGCAGCAGCTGCGTGATATTGCAGGGGGTAGAAAGCAATGGCGATGAGGCCTGGTGGTGGCATCAATGGCTTTGGCCACGATGACGTCTCGATCTATCAAACTTCTGCCGAATCTAGGCTGGGGCCGGATCCTATTTCTCCAAATCCCGCATGTAGACACCTCCTACTTCTCACTGGTAACAATATGAACCATCATCATCTAAGTAATGCATCTGGCATTGTCCATGCCATTTTTTGTTGAAGCTGGCTATTTTATTGCATCTCTGTCAAACCAGTGATGTTCTCGAACATACTTGTCATACTGAATGGCTGTTTGTGCTTGGAAGTGTCTTGGAAGGAGAACATTTTTCATGGCTATCATAGCTATTCACTCGCTGCAATACATTATTACATTTACCTGGAGAGTTATAGTGCAGAATCGTGGCAAAGTGGTGACACTTGCGACTCAACAAATAAAGTAAATGGGTTCGGTTCCTGACTCTGGTGCCTTTCTGTGAAAAATTTCCGGCAAATTACTCAAATTGGGATTACACAAAGCAGCAACATCGCCTCTGCATGTGAAAACTTGCCTGGACCCTCCTAAAAAAAAGAGTCTTGAGACTCAGTGAGGCTTTCCTGGGTAAACAATGATGAATTAAAAAAATATATATATTTACAGCCTGCCTTCATGTATGTATGTATGTTGAACTTATTCTGCCCAGTGTGGAGCCAATCATGCTAAACCGAGGTGCATAGGCTTCAACTCCTGGACTGTCACATTACGAAGCCTATACCACAGCTGAGTTTAAACAAACTAGATGCTCATTTACTAGCATACACATTTGGGATCTTATTACTCAAGATATAGCAATGGCTTAAATAAATAATGTTGTTTTCCTACTTACGTATATATATTGTAAAACTACAAAATATAAAGTATGTATTACCCTCCACCTCACAACCACAAACACATTCCCTAAAACGGCGCGTGGGATACTATTTGCAACGTGGCAGGTTCCATCATCATGCACTACTTCGTTTTACGACGTTTCAATGACTCCTGAATAAGAAAATTAAAAAGCTGCCGGTACTGCGGTGATGTCAGTCAAATTTTCTGATGAGCAATTTCATCTCGTCCTCAGTGGAACATGATTCCTTCACGCAAAAAGGTCCCGAGCAGACGAGCAATAGTAAGCGACTGTCTGCGTGATGTTGGGCACATGGAAAATAAGTGAGGACTGAATGTCTGTGTTTTCAGGGTGGCAATCTACATCTGCAGCTGAGGATCAGAGCTCATATTGTTGGGTTGAGTGAGCCATGCTAGTTTTTAATCTGGCCTCTGCTCTGCTCTCAATTGCATATGTTTATAAATGGCTGGTATTGCCCATGATATACAGACCATTCCCTGCTGCAGGAAATGTCCTATAAAAATGGTAATCGAGCATAAGTGAGAATTTTTCAAATTGGTTGTGGAAATTATATATGTGCTTATGCAGACTTTTATGGCTATTTTAATGAAGCACTGTTTCACGTAAAACATTGCTTTGTGAATAGTTGTAATCACTAGCTTAGCTTCCATTTTAGCTGGTGGAGCATTAGCTAATGGATTGCGACCATTTAATTGGATTCAAAGTGGTAACCAACAGATTTCAAAAATGTATTTCAGTAATACATACCGGGCACTTTAAAGAGGACAATGATGCATGCATGCTGTAATGCACCGCAATAGCATTGTATATATATATCAACAAAAATACAGATTATACAAAATAATGCAATGTATTGTAACTTCAGAGGCGTGCACGGGTTGTTTTCTAACGTAATGTAAAATAGCTGTTCAACATCCACATGATAGCGTCATGGTAATTGCCCCGTCATGTTTTTTTTCCCCTTTCCTGTGTTCACCTGCTACCATCCTATTATCGCATGCCATTATGAATTGGGCATGTTGCAAACTTAGATAGTGACTTATCACAAGAGGAGTTCTGAGTGTTGACATGCTGTGGAAAATACATTCGTACAGTATCGTGCTCTTGTATATTAGTTTAAAAATAATGCTATATATGAATGTGTTTGAGAATGAACAGTTTTTTTTGCTGTCATTTAAATGCACTCAAACTAAACTGTTTCAGTTCAAGCCAAACTGTTAAAAATAAAATATATTTCTCAAAATCTGATTTATTTAGTACCCCTTGGCTGTGCTGATGTTCAAATACCACGTTGCTGTGTTCTTTTTTATATCGGGCTGAATAATACATGAAAAAATATTCTCACCTGAGACTTTAACCCTTTCATCCACAGCTCCTTGAAGACTCAGCTCAATTGAAGCTGGTGATGATGTAGACCTACACATCTATCTGTTTCATATAGTACCATACACATATCTGTACATCTAGCTCCTTTACCTGGCCTGAAAGTGCATTGAATCAACACAAACAAACCTATAACCAAATGACTCCTGATATTCCGATCATTATAGATTTTGGCTAGCTAAGCCGGGTTGAGTCTAGTTAACACTTGGAACAAGGACCACCAGCGCTAGCCAGGTGTTGTAGGATTGGGACTGCAAGGTTTGGCAAAAGGATGGTAGTGCTGTGTGTCCCTCACTCTTATGTATTCGTTTTTTTTTTTCCAGTTACTCTGGTTTCCTCCCATATGCCAAACGCGCATTAGTGAAAATAGCCAAACATCCATAATGCAGGACCCTCCAAAAAAATAATATTGAGACTCTCTGAAGCTTTCCTTGCCAAATAATATGCTTTATGGTATTTATTATTGGGAGTTTCTGAGCCCTTACATCAACTGGATTTCAATTCAGAACATCATCCCTCTGGGAATGATACAAGGAGAAACGCTTTGTCATAAATTATCAGGAGTTATCCTATTGTAAGAATGCCCTACTATTACAGGAACGTGGGGTATTTAGCACATGTCCCAGGGCCCCAAAGGGATATGAGCACTATCCCAGTGCTCGTATGAGCAGGGAGTGAGTTTTACTTACGTGTCGGCTGATCCTTGTAAAATGCAAGACTGTAATATTCATGGGTTTATGATTACAGTGATTATTTGTAAATTTAAGAGGCAAGTTGTTCTTGATGTAACCCAGGTCGCCCTTGCATAACAGGCAATGTTGTCGTGGGCCTCAAAGGGTTTATTCAGTCTGCTGGTTAAATATTAGATGCAACAAGTCTGAGTAATTATTTTCGGTTTATACGCCATGCCATATTCTCTTTTTGGTTTTCAGTCTCTTTTGAAGACAGCGATAGGCTGATGTATTCACTCGCTCACATCACAGGCAGATACTGTGTCGTGAAAGGTTATTATTACAAGCCTACTATGTCTTCTTGGTTCTTTCGGTAAAGTCACGTAGAATGGAAATAATAAAATAATAAAAATAAAACATAATAAAACAATACTCACGACGTTTCGGCCACAACGCAAGCAGCCGTCCTCAGGTGAAGAACAGGTCTGTCGTTGTGGCCGAAACGTCGTGATAATTGTTTTATTATGTTTCATTTGTATTATTTTATTATTTCCATTCTACGTGACTTTACCGAAAGAACCAAGAAGATGAATCCCTACAGTCACGAAAGCTTTAAATCGAAATTTAAGCCTACTATGCTAGAGAAAGCCATTCTTGCATTGGCAATTGTTTAGTAGTTCACTTCCCTGTGCATCACAGTATGACTTCAGTTAATTTAGATCAACATTTTATATCTCCTCGTTTAATATTAGTTTACATTTCTTCCAGTGGTTAATTTGTATGAAGCATTAGCAATGGATAGACCTGCTAATCACTGGGCCTAAAATATTATATTTATTTAGTTTTTGTTTACATTTGTGAAAATGTTAAGGAGTGAGGCAGCTGACCACTCGAATCAGGGGAAATCCACTCGCTTTTAGTTTGTAGAACAATAAAGTCAATGTGTGTCAATGATCAATTGGATGGATGTTGAACTTCGTTCACACCGTACGTAGCCAACCATGCTAATCAGAGGTGTGGGGGAGGGGCAACACACTTAACACAAAAATCAGTTGGAAAGAAATTCGTTTTCAATTTAGATTTTAAAGTGCAAAACTCCAGTGGCTTCCTTATGTCTGAAGGAAGAGCGTTCCAGGCGGCTGCAGAAGCGCATCTGAATGCAAGCAATGCAGTGAGCATCATTGTTCGATCCTTAGCCAAAAGCTGCTGCGAGGGTGACCAGAATTTTCTTGCTGGTTTATGCTCCTTGACGAGATCAGCAAATTATTGTGGTTCGTTTGTGGCAAGCACTCTGTATGTAATGAGTGCGACCTTATAACGTATTCGTTCAGCAACCTTATGCCAATGCCGCTCAGCGAGCATGGTTGTAAAATACTTGGGGAATTGCGGGGAGATCAGAAGGTGTATATTGGGGTCCTTCTAATTGATTTCGTTGATTCTGAGCAAAAAGTGTCAATTCCACATTCTGATGGTGGGGTATGCCCAATCCACCATTTAAATATAATCCATCTCATTTGGCAAGGCATCCTTATTGAAATCATTACTTTCAGCATGGCATCTGTAAAAGAAAGTCGCCTTGAAGTGGAATAAATCCCTCCTGCCAAATCCATTCCACCTCCTGATGTCCCTGCATTTTCCCAAGTATTTGGCAGATTTGGGTATTGGGCTGGGTGATGTGAGCTACAATGAGGACACTGAAAATGCAATTCCTCATCCAATTCAACCTCCAGCCTCAACTCTACCACAATCACCTCCCCCCACGCCCCACATCACATCCCCTCCATACCCCAAAGTGCCCCAGTAACTGCATCTCGAAAACACCAGGGTTACAACTGGGGTGAGAAATGCTGTTTCCTTCTTCAAATGAAATAGTGCCCTTCCGTGTGCCCTCCCGATTAATAATCCCAAGACATGTCCCAGAATCTCGCTTGGTCTGTTGTGTAAATTAATCTGCCACATTTCCCGTGGCAGGTGGATATTTGCCAAAGAATGTACTTCATGAAAAATACATAGAATTGCAGGTGGACACAGCTAAAATAAATGTACAAAAAAAACTCATTTTCATAGGCACTTGGTAACAGTCCAAGAGTTGTGAGCTGCAAGCCAAATGTGAATAAGTCAAGCTCAAGTCAGCTCAAAGCAACCCCCCCCCCCTGCTCAAATGAGAAATGTGAGGTGGTGTTCATCTCCAGTGGTGGTCTAGAGCCACTATTGGAAATTCCACATTACTGAGGAAGGAGCCAGCTTATTGACAGAACGATCACTGTTGGCTTGCCACAGAGTGGTACTGATTGTATGTCGGAGCGAGGGTAGATTCACTGGGATTTGAAATAGCAACCACCTCAACGTGCATCAAGCGCCATAATCGCATCACACTATGAACGCAGCGGCCTGAGTACAATTCCCGCTCATGGCTAACATCAGTAGTTAGTAGTAAAACCGATTATGCCCACCCCCCACCCATCTTCATTTACCGCTACTAACCATCATTGCGGCGTATGGTCCAATCAAAAACCCATGACCAACATAGTGCAGTAAGTCCTTCATCCAGCAGTTGAAAAGCAGAGGGTGTCGACATGTGATTAGTATTGTATCTGAATGGCTCAAGCATCACACGTCTATGGTCTACCATTGTACATGCCTGAATCGTGCGTACAATATTTGTGCACATGTGATGTATAGCATTTATGGATATTAAACTTCCTTAAAAATATAGAGGGAATGCAGTAAAAGTATCACGGGTTACACAGAACACTTAGCATACATCTGAAATATTGTGAACACTCTCACAAGAAAAAATAATACATGACGAAATGAGAAAACTGCACCTGAAATGAAAACTGGATGACATACAGAAAATATTCAAAATGCATACTCACATCTTCCACTCACTGACCCACTCACTCACCTTCTCACCCACTCACACAGAGATACACCCACTCACACAGCGATACACTCACTCACACAGTGAGACACTCAATCAGACTTGCTCACCTGCGCTCACACACGCAGTGTTTATTCTCGTTGTCAATCATTTGAGGGAAGGCATCGGAAATATTACTCTCTGCTGTCTGCGAGCGACTGCAGGAAATTCCACATGTTCATGGTGGGGGTGAGTCTTGCTTGCTATATAACAACCTCTGTTGACATCTCACGTGACCTGAAGTTGAACTCGCAACCTTCCGATCGTAATTCTAGATTTGAAGCTTTCGTGACTGCAAGGATTCATACTCTTAGTTTTTTCGGTAAAGTCACGTAGGTAAAAATGAAATAAAAATTAATAAAAATAAAATAATGAAAAATCACGACGTTTCGGAGGCAACACAAGTCTCCGTCATCAGGTGGGACCGTCACAGCCAGATTTGCTGTATCAAGTGAGGCAGAGATTCCAAGATGCAAGTTCTTAAATACAAGTTAAGGGGGAGGAGGGGAGCTTATCAGAATGTGGTAGCCAATGAATGGAACGTATCGGGAGGGGGGGGCGGGGCTAAAAGAGAGCACGAGGTGCACGTGTACGTGGACATGCCTGTGCATAAGTACCTGTTGGTGCACATGATAGAAGAGAACGAAAATGCCTATGTTGTTTATACCAGTGTTGGCTGACAATAAAGAGAGTACTGTTAAACGTTGGGGATGTTAACACTCGGTAAAGTAAAATAATGCCTATCAGATAAGATGGTCCAAAAATGTGTAGTTAAATCTTTTTTGCATGGTTAAATTGAGTCTTCCGCCGTTGCCGATCATTGCTACAACGCGGTGGGCTCTCATGATATTGTTTTTTCCGAGACCAAGGTGCTCTGCAAACCCTCTGGCTACCATCAAAGGTTTGTACACGAAGCCATTCAGATATACAAACACAGACATAATTTCAACCGTGATGATGGGTACAAACTTAGTAATCATTGGAAAGATGTTATTAACCATGCAAAAAAGATTCAACTACACATTTTTGGACCATCTTATCTGACAGGCACTATTTGACTTTACCGAGTGTTAACATCCCCAAAGTTTAACAGTACTCTCTTTATTGTCATCCAACACTGGTATAAACAACATGGCATTTTCGTTCTCTTCTATCATGTGCACCAACAGGTACTTGTGCATAGGCATGTCCACGTACACGTGCACCTCGTGCTCTCTTTTAGCCCCCCCCCCTCCCGATACGTTCCATTCATTGGCTACCACATTCTGATAAGCTCCCCCCTCTCCTCCAACCTTAGCTTGTATTTAAGAACTTGCATCTTGGAATCCCTGCCTCACTTGATACAGCAAATCTGGCTGTGACGGTCCCACCTGATGACGGAGACTTGTGTTGCCTCCGAAACGTCGTGATTTTTCATTATTTTATTTTTATTAATTTTTTTTTCATTTTTTACCTACGTGACTTTACCGAAAAAACTAAGAGTATGAATTCCGATCGTAAGTTGTGCATTCTAACTGAAGCGTCGCCTGGCTGGCTATTATCCATTGTAAAAAAAAATTGAGCAATGCTAATGCAAGTTAATACATTCAGCAGAGATGTTATTCATTAAGTTACTCTAAAAAACACAACCATGGTTTCCCTTTGCATCAGTTGTGTCGATCACATCGCCTGCATAGACCAGGATTTGTAAAGCTCCTATAATGTCAGGTCCTCTTTGTGATCTATGGGTCCAATAAATACACTGAGGAATTTTCTGTCACATGTCACCGGAGTAATTTCGATTTGTTCGTGTGGCTAGGCAGATGGGGAGTTCCAGCGACAGTTGTGCGGGTCACACAAGTTCACGAGGAAAAATAACAAAAGAAGCCTTGTACAAAAGCGTAGGGAAGAAGAAAAAATAATAAAAATCATTTTAAATTGAGGAAAACAACAATCAATCACATTGCCGTTATATGGCATGCTCTGAATGTAATGGATTTTCTGAAAAATTTAGCATGCCTGGAAAAATCAGCCTTGGTCCAAATCACCAGCATCAGCAATATATATTTTCGCTTTATAGAGGGGTTTCGGCTTAACCTTATGAAATTTGTCACTTAAAGATATTTATATGCCTATTCATTTATAATTTTTCATTCCTGTAGCTTGACACCATATCGAGTATCCATATAGAATTATCCACTGGCACAGGCATCATTGCTTATCGCATCATGTTTACGTCTAATTGAATTGGCAGTGTGTGAGATTTAAATTTCGCGTATTTGTGCAGTACATTTTATATATTGCACATAACAAGCCGGGAATGCCATCAACGATGTATGGACAGTTTGCTTGGAAACCAGCATCAGTTGAGTAGTGTTTCACATCTCATTAGAGAAAAATACATGACCCACCGCTGAAGAGAATCTGGAGCCCAATGAGAAGCCAAAGGGCAAGGAAATGAAATGTTAGAGTTCATGACTCGGGCCGTGTGAACACCATGCAGAAGAAAGTGTGATAGAGTCTTTCTTAGGTCACTAGAGAACATTAGCCCGTTTTAATCAAAATGTTAAGAATCACGATTGTGAATGTGTTTTTATTCCGTGTGTGTGTGTGTATGGGGAGCAGTAGTTTAGCAGTTAGTGCGCTGCACTACGCACCCGCTGACCGGTCACTGTGACGATTATCTGAATTGGTCCTGGGCCTCCCCGCGATCGACTCAGCCTCAAATGAATAACTGGTGCGATGTGTAAATAATTGCCACTAGGGAGACAAATGGGGCCGGGCATAGTTGCCGGCCACCCACCCCCTCGTATGCCGTTCCAGCCTTCACAGGTGCTCGCTAACAGCACTTGCCTCAAAAGTCTGTTAAGGCTTTACGGGGGATCTTTGTCTTTTTTTAGTGTGTTTTTTTTTAAAAGGATAGGCGTTTTTTTTACTTAAATTAGAAACAGTTTTCATAATGTGTTTAAAAAATCACGTCTTCTCTATTTATATAATCCTACACGGTGCATGAAGCAAGAGTGAATGCATGCTTAATTAAGCATGGGACTAAGCTCATTCTGTATTTATTGCCCTGACCTAGTGGAAGGATTTCCAATTTTTTGTGGCCAAGGCCACAACAAAAATCTTGGAGGGTTGAAAAAACTAACTTCATCCCCATTGTAAGCCGTGAGCCCTAAGCACTGCCTACCTGAACAGTTTTAAAGTACTGTAGTAACTGATTCATTTAAATTATTACATCCATAATCAAATACAAACTTGTACATTGACTTTTTCCATCATCATCTACATCATATTTTGCTTATTCACTGCAGGATTAAGGCCCAGCTACACCATCTCTATCTCCCGTTGGAGTTACAATGCTACAATCCATCTCACTTTTGCAAATACAATGAACCCATTGCTCCATCTTAGTTGTTTTGGTGGGTACGTCCTATACTTGGATTGCCATTCCATCTCAAGTCTCATCTTTGGGCATCGTGTCTTATGGTTGTTTCCTTCCCAAGCCTGCAGAGTTTCCGTAACAGCTGTAGATCTGCATAACACATACACCACGAGTAATGCTGCCATCTAACTCTCCATTAGCTACCATTTGTGATTTGCCAAAAAACAACATCCACGTTTCTGCTTTCTTTGTTTATTATTGCATTAGTGGTCACTTGTGTTTTCTCTCTGATTTCTATTCTCATTCAATTCCAAACGATTTCAAATGGTTTTTCGTGATCTATATTTTAGGGTATTTCTGTTTTCTTTTTACTTTGTCCTCCACTTTCAGTGAACTCTCCATTGCAATGCAACTTATTTTATTTTAGTTGTGATGTAGATTTCTCAATTTTATTTCTCTGGGAAAATGAATATGTTGCTGATAATTGGTCTAAATTAATTTATCCCTGAACCATATTTTTTAGACATTAAACTGTCTTGTTTTTGCCCGAATTTAGCTTTTTCCTCTCTCTTTACACAAGGTCGACACGTAAAGGCGCCTCAACACCTGAGTGATCTTTTTGTGTGCAACTATGTTGCAACTTTGTTGCACACAACAGATGGCTTATCTGTAAACGTTTATTTGCAAAAGTAGTGCAACATGTTTCTTAGAGTAGAGACAGACTCTACTTTCAAGTAATATGCTCTGTGGTTTGCATTGGCATATCATGCAAACACATGATTTGTTGTGTTAATCCTGATGTGGGTGTGGATGGAGCTAACCAGGCTACTATGGAGGAGGTTTATGAAGGACGCAATTGGGCAGTTGGAGGCAGTCGCTTTCCAATAAAAGAGGAGCGATGCTCACAATAACGAGTGCAGTACCGGGCAGCTAAAATTCAGCGATTTGGCACAGTAGGGAGCACAGCTAGTGTATCTGCCAGTCATCTCAATATGTCAACCCATGGCACCTCGGTCTGTCTCGTGACCTCCGGTCAGCAAGCCTTCCACACTTCACGTGGCCTCAAAGTGCACCCAGCATGGTACAAGCGCCGTGGTGATGTCACCGTTACTTCGTGGCAAATGGCGGGTATTGGTTCGTGCTGGCCACCCACCTCTTCATGTGCTATTCCGGCCTTCAAAGGTTCTCGCAAACAGAACTTGCCCCAAAAGTCTGTTAAGGCTATATCGCCTGGCCTGGCACAGGCACCACGGTGACGTCACTGCCACTTAGTAGCGAACGGCGGCTGTTGTTGTTCTTGGTGGAGCTAACCAAGAAAAGGGGTGGTGCTATGAGATAGAGGGGGCATGGCCAGTCATTTTAGGCACACCCAGACACATCCTTGTTGCTCCACTACTCACGCAGATACGAACAAAGCGCTTGCAGACAGTTACGTTTGCGTGATCCCGAGAGCGTTTTTTGCGAATATGTTTTCATGAAATAACTTCACCAAATGAAAGGATTTATGATTGTTAAATCATTCCACATTTGTTGCACCTATAAGACAGGCCGAATGAAGAGTTTCCCCCGATTGCATGGTATTAGTGGAGTGAGAGTGCATCCTGAATATATGCATGCGTGTATGCACACAGCTCTTCAAACACAGCAACCTGAGTTCATTTCACGCAAACAGTCAACAGTGGCAAATACCTGAACTGGTCCTGGGCCTCCCCTAGGTCAACTCAGCCTTAACTATGAATGTCAACATTGAGGAGACGAAGGTGGCTACGTGTGGTGCTAACCACACTATGCCTTTGTGTGAAATGCCAGCCTTCATAGGTGCTCGCTAACCGTACTTACTCTGACAGCCTAAACATTATTTACAGGGCATCTCTCTCTTTGTGGGGAAACGACACAATTTGACCTCATGGCCATGCACATTGCCAGTAACAATTGGTGATTCACCCTGAATAGAACATCACCGTTATTGATTCAACCTAAAACAAATAGTGCTCAATTCGGTTGATCAACATTAGCCCTGGACAGACAAAGGCAACTGGGTCCAATATGCTCTTGTATGCTGTGATGACCTCAATATATTCTTCCTAACATATTTCCCCTGCACATTCTTATAAGGTTAAGTGGGGACCTTTAAAATCGGTTTCATATATGTGTAGTGACTGAGAGTTGACTGTTTTACAGCAGCTGCAACTGCAGGTGGGCACTTAGCGCACACGCCGCTGAGCATATACGTGCCGGCAGGGCAGAGGAACTGGGGCAGGAGTCACGGTAGACCTCGTGGGGAAGCCCCTGAAACTCTCTGGTGGGTTCGAGAAGGGACGCGTGGCTTGGCTCCACCCTAGCCGCACAGAGGGGAATAAAATCAGCGGAGAGCGAGAGCTCCGGGCTGCCGGTACTGGGATTGGACTCATCTCATCGTCGCTGTCGTCGTCGCCGCCCTCGTTGCTGCCACATTCACACAATCATTGCGCGGCCAGAGAGTAGTTGGCTGTCCCGGTCGACGCCGTCGGTGCAACGTGGACAGGGTCGTGTCTGGGATGGGTCGTGCAGCTGTGTGGTTGTGAGAAAGAGGGGGCCCGAGTGGTGTCGTGAACTCAACAACAATAAAAGGGGAGAACGGTGCCTCCTGCGAGCACCTCGTCTCCGACTGAGTGTGTGGGCGATGCACGCCACCCGCCCGCACACACAAGCCTCGAGCAAGAGAACAAAAAGGAGACACACAACACTACATATGTATCACGCTTCACCTAACGAATTTGAAAACTAAACTTGTTATTATTTTTATTTTAACAGGTAAGGTCCACTGAGTTATATAGCTCTTTTTCAGAAGCGACCTGGCCACAAATGATAGCCCAATGAAGTGGCTTATCATGTGGAAATGTAAAGCAGCCAAATAATCTAAAAGCATGTGGAGGGAAAACCCAGAGGACCCAGAGAACAAGCCATGCGCCAGAGACATGCAAACTCCAAACATACAGTTGGCGTAAGGGTCAGGCAAACAAAATGCCGCCAATTTAAATCTAAATCTGTATTCTACTCAGCAATTATCCATCCAGGACTAGTCATTCTATGGATATACTGGTCTCTACCATGTGAAGGTGGAATATCCATCACTAGCACAGTGCTGCCAGTGTGGAGTAGCACACTATATTGCCGTAAAGAATGAGACTTTTCTACTTTAATTCATAAAAATTAGCAGATATTGTAGTGCAGTCTTGCATCAATAAAGAACATATGCCAACATTGTCATAGCAACTGCAGTGCATGCGATGAGCAGTTCACTGTAAGGATGTATACATTTTTTAGGCTCCCTGTTCCTGCCGACAATACCCCGTGAGACCTCCGGCAAGATGCCATGACACACAAACCAACTGGGAAAAATCCAAAGATGAGCTCGACCCTCCACGAAATCGTCTGAAATCCCAGAAACCGATCTGGGATCACCACGCGAGACAAATGGATGAGGCGCAGGGTGCAAATGCAAATGAGGATCATTGGCGAACGTTGTGGAGTTCTGCCGAGGTTCCTAATCAAAAGCCTCATCTAGGGCCCCCCTCCGCTACTCCACACGGCTTTGTTCAGTCAAGAAACCCGTAGTGGCTCAATCATAAATCGCTTCTGAACAGCGACCTGGCTCGCTCGCTGCGCAAAACTACTTCCACAGGCGGGACATTGTTTTCGCTTGCTATCAAAAGGTTTCCACATCTTGCGCTCTCAGACGCACTTCTGCAGCCATCTGGAACGTTGTTACTACCGATGCTAGGAAGCCAATGGAGCTATGCACTTTTTAATCTAGATTAAAAACTCATTTATTGAGAACTGCTTTTTGTGTTAAGTTTGTTGTGCTTCTCCCTCACCTCCAATTACCAAGGTTGGCTACATACGGTGTGATAGAATTTCAAGATACATGTGTAGTGACTGACTTGGAGACATAAGTTCTTGGAGGCAGTTCTTTAATTAAACACCGAGCACACCTTATACAATACACACCCTACACTGTTACACACTCTCTGTCTCTCGCTTATATGCAACTGTACACTGGTTGCTAGCCTACATACAGCGCTAGCCGTCTGACACTGACGGCGCTGAACTAAGACAGCCAACTACGTCTAGCAGCACAATATCAAGTGGAGATGGCAGCGACGAAGGCACGAGACGACAGCGGTGATGGCGACGATCTTCAGTAGCAAAAACGAACCCACTCCAAACGACAGCCCCGAGGTCCCCTCCCGGAGTCCTTCTTATACTGTTAGCGTGGCCTCACTATGCCCCGGCCACGCCCCCCTTCTGGAACCTACTAGCGGGTTCTCGATGTTTCTCTTCCATAACATTTCCCCTAGATCCCTCTCAGATCCATCACGTGGCCTGCTGTCAGTCAGGGCTGCTTCAAGCTACAGATCCCCTTCCCTGCCAGCAGCCAGTGCTATGCTGCTTTGTCACTAATTCTATGTCACTACACATGCATACAAAAATGACCCCATAGTGCAGTGACTGCGGCCACCAGAACCACACAATAGACCATATCACGACCATCTGTATTCTATGCCTGCTCTCTGGCGGACTGGGCAATATAAGTCACGCAACTCTTGAAGCTATCCCATCACGCCACAGTGGTGAGATGTTAACTACCTCGCTGGATATACAGGAGGTCGTGGGTTCGATCTTGACCCTGATGCCTGCATATTTGAAGTTTGTATGTCTCTCTCCCGATGGGCACGTGGCTTGTTCTCTGGATCCTCCGGTTTTTCCCTCCACATGTATAACCAAAATGCGATTAGAGTATTTGGCTGCTATACATTTCCACGTGATAAGCTACTTCGTTAGGTTATCATTTGTGGCCAGATCGCATCTGAAAAAGAGATATATAACTCAGTGGGCATTACCTAGTAAAAATAAAAATAGTAATAGTTTAACTTAAAACTGAATGTATAATTTACACATTCTTGCTATACGCTAGAAGAAGAATAATAAGAAAATAAACCCCTGGACATGAATTCTGAATATGCAAGTTTATGCAAAAAAGCAACAGCTTGCTCATACACTATGTATATTCCTATTATGTATGTATTCTATTATATATGTATGGCGGAGGGGAGTGGTGGCACAGTGGTCAGTGAACCTCACAGGGAGATCCATTGGGCCAGGTTCTTTTTGTAAACGTGTACACATGCAACGCTACCTATCCAAAATGTTTATCCAGCGGCAAAATCCTGAGGTGCGTTGCACCAAACGTAAATAACTCGCGCCGCTCTGACTCATTCTCTGTTAATGCCCCCAACACCTGGAATTTCATCGCTTCCAACATGTCCTTGGTTACTCTCCCATATAAATCACAATTTAATGCTAAAATGTCAATTATTTATGGTAACTGCAATTACATTTCAAATATACCCTCGCGCCCGTTTACATATGAGAACAAAGGCCACCCGACATCTGTTTAATATTTCCGTAACTTAATTTGAAGTTGAACTATGATCAATCTAAAAAGGAATTCAGCCTGAGCCGACTTGCGCTACAAGGGATAATATATTATTTAACATTCAGTTATGGTTGTGCAAATATTTTAGAGTTCTCATGCAACATGATTATTTTCATGTTTGTTTGCGGTTTCGATTTGATTCTTCCCGTACTTTTTCTTTGCTTTAGTCACAGTGGTAACCCAGACGACCGTTGCACGTGAGACTCATCCTGGTATCTTCAGTGCTCGCCTTGTTAAGCAACATACACTCAAAACTTTTAACTTGACTCAAACCGTATAATCAAGAGTGCCACTGGGCCAGATACAGACCACTGCTTTTCCAAAAGACAAGCATGTCTCTATTATTCTCCTTCTTCATTAACTTATTTTTTTACAAAATTTTCCTTAAGCACCTTACAACACTGAAGTTTAATTCCAGTGTCAATAAACTAATTGCCCAATGGGCCTCTTACATAATCCCAGCTGCAAGTCTGCATGCAGATCAGGCTGATGCAGTCTGCCTTTTAAACATCATTATGAATTACTTATCCCCACGCCGGAATATACCAAGACCCGATATACTCTACGTCATTGCGCATACACAAGTAAACTCGCAGGTGCTTGCTTGGTCGGTATGTTTTTAAATCCTTTATATTAAGTTCACTTGCGCGCTTGCTTGCTTGCTTACGACCGTGCAAATCTTTCGGTCGTTTTTTAACCCACTTCCCGTGATCCAATCGAGCTGACATTTTCCACACAGACTCGTTGTGGGTGACAATTAATGTTCGTGAAATTTTTTTTTCAAAATTTTTACACTTTTTAGGATAAAAATATATTTAATTACCAATTGCTTAATGCTGGCATGCAATCATCTGACCCATAGGTGGCAGCCATCTCAAGCCAGAGGACGAGAGGACTCTAGCTGCCACGCATATAAAGGATTTATAGTTAAAAACTTTGTTTTTACGGGTTAATTTTTTTTTCATTTGGAGCACACCATTTTATACGGCGGGGGGGGGGGGATGTGGGGAATTGAATCTATGTTGCTCACATGTGTGTGGCTCTTAGATTATTGCGGTTCGAACGCGATGATATAAATGTCAAAAATAATTATTTCTCCTCACAACGGGATGAAAATCATCTCAGATAGCAAGCCTCAGTAATCCAACATTGCCATTCTATAGTCTCGTTGTAGGGGCGAGTATCTCCAGAAGATGACCACTCTCGGCTAGAGGCAAAGTGGTACCTAAGTTATCAATGTCAATAAGATTATAGGCTGAAGCTGACATGCAGCACTGAACCTATGGTTAGATGCTTAATATGCAAAGAAAAACTACACATATATACATAATGTATTGACCTACATGAAATTGCAGCTTATAAAGCACTATTTTAGTGTCTATAACATCAGTCTATTGAGTACTGCCTGACTCAACTCGAGGGATCCACGTGCGATACCTGTCACATTTAACTTCTTGATAAGGATTTTCTGCTCTCGGCCACCATAATCGAACCCAAGTGTCCTGTCTGGAATCTCCCTCTGCAACGTCTACATCACTGGTCCGTAGTTAAATAAAACATTGCTCTGACACTCTTCACCATAACCTATTGAACGCCAAGTCTCCTTACTCTCAGATACAATAGTCTCATTATCTTGAGATGTAGCTGTATTTTGTCCGTTGTTCATTAGTTCATTAATTGTATCTCAATGTGCATAATATGGCCATGTAATACGTTGGTCAGAGGATTTGACTTACAATAATAAAGTTCCTACCTACCTATGTTAGCAGTTATTTTCGACTCTTTGAGTTACATTCACTAACACAGCCACCGTTAGCTGTGTTAGTAAATTGCGGCTTGCCATCCTTTTCCACCTCCATGTGGCGATGGCTCTTTCCTAGCGCTCTCCAAGCTTACATTTACAAGCATTTCTAAACCTTTGTAAACAGCCCTATGATTGGTGTAGACATACTGCAGGTTACGGAGACATCTCCTACATTAACATTAGCTGCCCCGCCCAATTATAAACCTTTATAAACAGTCTGCCTCAACAGCTTTCCCCTATTTTTCACCTGATAACGATTGCTTGTGTTGCGATGGAAACGTCGTGATATTGTTATTATTCTTATTTTCATTATTTTTTCTATCTACGTGGCTTTACCGAAAGACCCAAAGAATATTAAGAATAATAAGAAAGTTAAAACTTAAAGTTATCCTTGAAATTGCACTCAGCCCATCACCCGCCAGGGATTGCTAGATGAAGTATCAGTATATGGGACATCAAAAGTGGAATTCCTGAGGCTTAGTCCCAACCATGGCAATGTGGGATTTTGGAATTCCCATGGCTTGCTCCGGCCTTCCAGTGTAATTGAGCAGTGCACTGCTACTTTGTTTGAGCAAGGAGACCCTTTGAATGTCATTCACATCTCGATTAAAATCAATATTTATCAGATTTGTGGACAAAAATTTTCAAAGATTAATATAGGTCAATAATTCTGATGATTTTTTTTCGTGCCAAAATGCCACCACTCAATGCCAAACCTGCCTGCTCTCGACAGGTGAAATGGGCAGCATAGGGCGTGGGCTTGAAATGGGCAGATTCCACGTTGGCAAGAGTTATGCTGACTCCAAGCTCTGCTACGGCCAATGCATTGAGCACGGCTGGTGGGGGGGGGGGGCTTTGCAGTGAAGTTTCCTCCTGGCTTAAAATAAAATCAACTCGTGAAACTCTAGACTACCTTGATGCAAAATGTAACATCCTCACACGAAACACACACACACACCGTGCACTGCATGACACAGATATGGTGCTCCAAGCATCTTTCGTAATGCTGGGGTGATTGTACACAACAATAACTTGAACTGATTATTTGGTTGCTGCTGCATTGGGAGTGGTGCACAGGCACAAATAAAGAAAAAGCCTCACCTAATTCGTCAATAAAACGATGGCCTTCATACTCTTTGGTTCTTTCGGTAAAGTCACGTAGGTATGGCTTCCTGCAGTCACGAAAGCTTCAAATCTATATCGGTGGCCTTCAGTTTAAAATATAGAATTAGCGACGTTTTGGGCAATTGCCCTTCTTCGTAAAATGTAGATAAATAGGCAATAGAGAGAGTCTCGAGGTTGGGGTTGTATCATACTAAGGTCATGTGCTGTACTCTTTATTGCAGCAGTAGAGCAAATAGGTCGTTGTTTCATTCTATGAATACTCTCTGAACACTTACATTTTCTCCAATGCTCAACAATTGGCAAATCATCTCAAGAAAGGCATTTGGGTAACGCACTGATTACATTTTATTATTATTAATGCTGTTTATTGTGGTTGTTGCCGTTGTATTTTTTTTTCTTTTTGATGGCATCATTGCCAGATTGTAATCGTCAGTCATAATAACATGGCTGCTACTATTTCTATAATTTTATAACGAAAAAATAATCTTCTGCAAATTGGCGTATGTAGATCGGGTAATGTTACCATTAATCTGTGTACTGATTTGCAGGGAATTACCTTCAAATGTCACGTATGTTGCGTGGTTTCACCTCCACAGAGTGTACCTGGGGGAAATATGGAAACATACTCTTTGGTTCTTTCAGTAAAGTCACGTAGGTATAAAATAAAATAAAACTTCAAATCTAGATTAATATCGAAACAGTTTTCCAAATAAAAACTTTTATTCTCCCCCCCCCCCCCCCCCCCCCCCCCAATAATCTTGTGCATCTGCAAGTGGAGGAGGGTGACAGGTCATCGCATTGGGCTACAAAAGCCCAATCAGTGGCTACTGCCAGCATATGAGAAATGTGTGGTGCATGCTAATGATAGTTAATAATAATAATGGTGTTAGCGTGCGCCACAAGGACGATGGGAGGTATGCCCTCTGCCACGATTGGTTGGCGATCCTCCAGCATCAGATGTATGTGTTGACTTCAACTCGTGGAATGCTAAAGCACGAGTAAGCTGTGATATTTATCAGCCATAAATTATTGTTTAGAATCGAATATATTAATTGGCGATTTTTTTTGGCCAGTGGCACACAAGCACAAATTAAACTAAAACAACTCAACACATTCGTCAGCAACACAGTGGCCTTAAAAGGGGAAATAGATAATAGGTGATGTTTCGTGCAAATGCCTCTTCACAAATTGCTATAAAGAAGGGCAATTGCCCATCACGTCACCTGTTATATATATTTATTCCTTTTAAGGCCACACTATTATTTACGCGTGCTTTGGTAAAGGATTATTTGCAAGGTCTGTCTTGCTTAATTGGCAATATTGAAGTTGTCAGCTGTACAGCGCAACTTCAAAAAACATTCGTAGAAGCATCAGAATCGTTAATGATGGGGGAAGTCCTTCATGTTTTAACTAACATTTTTTTTTAATGTTGACTAGATAGGACTTGGCTTTTCCGATGAACACAAAGCAATATATGGTGTGCACAATACGATTGTGCAAACGGAGCATTGTGCACTGTTATCCCAAGGCTATACAGGACTGTGAACGTAGATAGAAGCCATAATAGTGCTGAGTTATATATTTTTTTGAGCCATCGTGATGTATTCAGTTATTTTTGGCTCCCACACCAGATGTAGATGACTGAGCGTGCGAAATTGATCGATGCATTATCAAAGATATCCGTTTAAGCCTGGAAGCAAAAAATACGGGATAAAAACAAGACCCAAAACAACCAAATGACAAAAAAATATTTAAAAAACTCAACCGTCTTATTTTTTTTATTCATATGCACTCCAGTGATAGTCCTGCAAATAGACTCGATCACAGTGATGTGGCATTTTAACCACTGGCTAAGAGCTATAAATGGACATGAGCACTAGTCCACATTAATGTGTGTGGCTTGCTAGATGGTTCTGATTATAGTGCTTCACTTAAAATAGTATCGGAGCAAAGTTGCATTTGTAGTCTCGAGTTCTCTCAGCCCACCACCCCTCTATGTTATATAACATTATTAACACATTGGAGGAAGTCAGCAGTACTTCTTTTTATGATGAATTCCATGGCCTCTGCCATAAAAAAGTAAATTTTTCATTCCTTACTCAGAGCCATCAAATCTGCTATGCTACTTTGCTTACCACACAGTCATCACAACACGATGAGAGAGATGGACCGGTACCGCCTGGACCTCTATGAAATGCAGGAGGTGTGGTGGACTGCTTCTGGCTGCTGCTGAGGCAGGCGCTCCAACAACAGTGGAGGGCGGAGGAGCGACACTCACAACAAAGAGCGGAGGGCCGGGTGGACAAAATGCAGCAAGTTGACACAGTAGGGAGCACAGGTGGTGCATCTGCCAGTCATCTGATTCTGCACCCATGGCACCTGGGTTTGTACCTTGATCTCCTGTCAGCAAGCCTACCGCACTTAATGTGGCCTCAAAGTGAACCGAGCCTGGCACAAGGACTGTGGCAACGTTACCGGCACTTTGTGGTCAACAGAGGCTATTTTTGTTGTGTGTATCTATCGTATGCCATGCCTGCCTTACCAACTGCTCGCTAGCAGTCTGCTACAATGCTATATGGTGATTCTTTGTATATTTATAAGGGTGCGTGTCTGTTTGGGAAGAGTATTTGTGTGCTTTATGAATGCTTGTTTGCAAGTTTGGGTCTTTGCTTCTGTGTGTGGCTGTGTGCATGTCTTTGTATTTGGATGTGTTACAGTGCAGCTGTTAGCGCGATGTGCTATTCCCGCTCACAGCCAACACTAGTGACGATTATCTTAACCAGTCATGGGCCTCCCCTAGGTCGATTCAGCCTCAAATAAGTATCTAGTGCAATGTGTCAACATCGCCACTATGGAGACAAAGGCCGTCGGGCATGGAGCTGACCACCCACCTACTGGTGTGCGATGATGGCCTACATAGTTACTCGCTAACAACACTTGTGTAGTGGTGATAACTACTCGCGGTTCGCAAGCTGTGAGAGAGCAGTTGGTAAACAAGGTTTTCCCGCTCAATCTAACAGTTAGGGTCAAATGGGGTGAGGTAGGATCCAAACGCCAGATTGGAAAGAACCAATTGGAGGAGTCCAAGAGGTGGCCGGGGATTGGCTAACCCGGCCACGAACAGGTATAAAAGCCAGAGCACTGAGAGCTCTTGGTCAGTTCTGCTACACGAAGACCCAAGTCGGCTGAAGACAGCTAGGACCCTGGACCAAGCCTTCCAGCCCTTGTAATGGCTGAGGCTCAGTGTAACCAGTGGTCGGGGGAGATAGGTCCTGGATAGGACCCTGGCTCCCAGCCTTCCCGCCCTTGTAAGGGCGAAGGTCTCGAGAGACCAGAGGTCGGGGACCCGCCGGGCCAGCGGCGGGTCAGTGTGCCTCCCCTAGGTCCCAGCCGGAGGACGCTAGGCTAGCGGGGAAGATAGCCGGCAAGTCCGGAGTCTGTAGCTCTTCAGGATAGCGGGTACGGGGACCGTATGCCCCTTGTGTTAGGTATAACAAGTATTGCTGGAATAAAGCGTGTGGCCTCTAAGAAGTCTCCATCTCCCTCAAGAACATTACACTTGCTCCTCCAGCCTGTTAAGGCAATATGGGGGATTTGTATCTTTGTCGTTTAACTTATGGACGTGAACCTACATTATACATTTTCCATAAATCCAGTGTGGAATCCGAGTTCGGAGGAGTCTGAGCTTACGTCATTTCTTCAATTGTTTAGGTCGCTTTGTACTCAGGCCGTTGATCTTTATAAATTCTGAAAAAGTGTACAAACGCAATAGCTACTGAAAATATTACATTTGATATTACATATTTTTTTACACCATATTAACGATTTGGCCACGTGTGTAATTAATTCAACCTTAAGACAAAACACTAAAATGTTATTTTTTGTGAAATATCCTTTGCTAACTTGTCAGGAATTTTTTCAAGAATTCCTGCTAGGATATTCCTGGACTGACTTGCTTATGTTCAATCCTGTCTTGACTGCAGGTTTCATAACCTATGCTGAATTGTCAAGTGGCAGGGGACCTTGTCACAGTTTGACTCTATACCTACTATAATCACCCAGGAATGTCTGTCCTTAATGCTCGTGACGTCAATCCACATCGACCAGCCCCCCTCATTTATATTCATGAGCAGGTGACGTCTTCCAAATGGACCCCCCCCACCCCTCCTCATTATTAATCATGAGCTGGTGACGTCACTCAATATGGAGTACTCCCCCCCCCCCCTCACGAATAATCATGAGCAGGTGACGTCCTTCAAATGGACACCTCCCCTTCCCCTATTATATATTATTATTACCTACTATATCGAGGCAAGAATGTCTGCGTGCAACGCTCATGACGTCACTCCACGTCAACCAGCCCCCTCATGAATAATTATGAGCAGGTGACGTCACTCCATGGAGCACCCTCCCCCCTAATTAATAATCATGAGCTGGTGACGTTACTCCACATAGAACAACCCCCCTCATCAATAATCATTAACAGGTGACGTCCTCCAAATGGGCACCCCCCCCATTCATAATAATTAGCGGATGACGTCACTCCACATGGGCGGCCGAGGCGCCTCCTCCCCCCTCCTCGGCGTCAACTTACAACCGTCACTACAAAGGCAGAACCCGTCACGTCATGCGATCCCCGTAACGTTATTGAGACATCAAAGTAAAAAGGACGTCATGATGAACAAGGGATTATAACCTTAAAATGAAATAGGTCTGTGTCACCGCGCCCTTACAAATTGCACACGCATTAATGCAATTAATATCACGTCGTGGTCTGCTTTTCGCTTGCAAGTTTCAGATTTACTGCAATACACCCGTCCTTGGACGGGCAAAAGGCTAGTCTTCTTATATTCAGGGGGTTCCATGTGAGAGCCTCAAATTAATGGCCGTGTGGCATGGAAGTGAAAGGCTTTTCTGCGGGCTTTAATTAAATAAATGTAAACGCAATGTGCCCCAGGCGTTACATCTGCACGTGGCGAAGGACATTACAACTGCTGCGTTTCTGCTTGTCTGTGGTTAATCAGTGATTGTGAGATGCAATTAGCATGAACACTGCTATGTAAACCTGCACATTATTAAACTAAACAGAAGACGACGCAGTGCTGCTCAGCGTGTGAGTAACAATTGGTAAGCCATATACTTCATCTGCTGTATGGAATTCGGTGTACATGTCCGCTTGGATGCATCGGTCATCTGCGTGCTCTGCTATTGCTCTATCTCATTTTTATCAGGTATAAACACAACAAAACCTCAAGGTCATCAGAACATCTCTTCAGCTTTCCACATCCAGTGAACCTCAGCCTTCCACGTTTGTTTCATGGTGATGGTAAGCATCTGTAGATTAGTAATAAATGTAATTATTTTTTCTATTGATAATATTCAATTGCAAATATTAATTTGTGTTGCGTGTAAACATGAATACAATGTAAAACTTTTTATTTTTATTTTACCATGTAAGGTCCACTGAGTATATAGCTATTTTCAGAAGTGACCTGCCCACAAATGATAGCTAAATAAAGTGGCTCATCATGTGGAATTTTAAAGCTGTAAAATACTCTAAACGTATGTTTCTAAATGTGGAGCGAAAAACCGGAGACCCCGGATGATAGTGAGAACATGCAAACTTCAAAATATACAATATATGCATTAGGGTTGGGAACGAACACGCGACCTCCTGTATACCAGGCGAGCTAGTTAAGATCGAGCTACCATGGCGGCATGTACAACAACAACTTAAACAAAAAATTCGAGTATGACAGGCATTTGGAAAGAAAAATATTATTTCCCAATGAGTCAACCTTCGTGGGGCGTTACCAGACTCATTATTATTATTATTGAACCAAGAGAAATACATCGCTGAGTTGAACTCAAGATTGTAACTCACATATTTAGGATATTTAATTAAATAATTCATACCCAGCATACGGATAAGTAAACGATGATGAAGCAAATAGTGTATATGTGGAACAATGCTTTAATACATTATATTTAAATACACCACGTAAATAACAAATGCATGGACCATGACATTTGCTGCATAGACTGTTTGGTTCATTTGTAATTGTATTCCTGTGGTGGTGTGTTCAGCAGTAGATTTTAATTTGGAGCATATCGTACATTAAAAATGAAATGTTGACAACTTTAATGTAACATTTTCATATTTGCATGCTCTGTGGGTTGTGCGCACTGCAGCATGGCTGCCAGTAGATTTTCAAAAATAGCTTGCCACTGCAAGTGCCGTGAAGTGTAGGAAATATGTGTTCATTTGTAAATCAGGAGAAGGAAATGGCTTCAGATAATTACAGAATGCCAACACACTGGAAGAAGTAATTTTACACACTCCGTTGTATATTTAATGAAGTAATGATGAACTGCTTATTTGCTTATTTATTTTACATCCAGATCAAATATAAGGCGCAATATTCAAATGCATGGTCTCTAATTCCTAGGGTAGTAAAAAAGACATGTTACAGCGTTTAATAAGAGAGCAATAAACCACACCTTGTTAAAGTTGGCATTTATATTTTATAACACTGAAGTCATTAATTAGACATAGGTTTTTAGTTTTTACATTAAATAACTTGTCACATTAAGTCATATGTTAATATTCAAATGGTGGGGATTTTCTACATAACACTGCCATACATATTGCAACCAAATAATGTTCTGATGCAATCCTGTTTGGAAAAAATAATTTCACTTCATATGTTTAGTTATGAAAACAATAATATAGATATTTTGTTAAGGGTGAATATGAATAATAATGTCCTTTTTTCATTAGGGAGAAATAAATCAATTCTCATATTTAGCGTTTGGGAAATGTATGCTGACATTTCATGCATTCTTATCTGCGCATTAATTTTGTCATGTCAATATTTTAAGACATTTACAAGCATGGATTTTTCCATTTCGCCTCATTACACATAGTCTCACCAGCTGGGCTATACACACTGCATACAATTTGGCATTCACTGTGGCACAACATTTAGATTCAGTCTATGCAAGGTACACTGAACAAATCTCAATTTGCATACTTTTAATAACCAATCCTCAAAAAGATTTGCCTTATTAAAATATTCCTCTTTACCACTCATGCTAGCAACTGTAAAAAATAAATGGCTAAATAAAGTTGGAAACGTTTCTTTACAAAATAGCGAGACAAACAAAATAGCGAGACAAACGAAAGGGAAATATACAAAGGTCACCGAGTTACTTTAAATAATTATTGACAAGCCATATTTTTCAGTTGAAAGGGGTTTTTAACATGTGAATGCATGTCGCCATCGGTTACAATTCACTCGTGATGCAACTTTTGACGGAGAGGTTTACAAAAGACAACTACCGGTAATTGCTTCTGATGCATATTGCAACTGCCACAGCCCAGCTATATAAAAAATAAATAAACATCAATGAATTCCAGTTACTTCGTTATGACACAAGTCGTTTTTATATAATTCATACAATTTATAGAGTCGTAAATGGGGAAATACATGTTTAAAATACAGCCAGAGAGAACAAAAGAGTCTACAAAATATGTTAATCAAAAATTCCTGGAGATGTGTGTTTTTTACGGGGGGGGGGGGGGGGGTTCCACAATTTAAACATCCAATATAAAAACATGTTACATAATATTTCCATCTCACACAGTGAGCAGCGTATAAACTTTAGTCAGCGAATGACTCATGGAAGATGGCATCACAGGAAGTCTCTCTAAAATAATACAACGGTACTGTATACCACTCTAGGTAGCTTACCATTGTCAATGCCCAGTTAAACACATTCCTGCGGAGGGAGCTGGTAGGAACGTTGGGTTGCTCGATCAATGGCCAGGGTAAACGGCGGCGTGGTTTATTCCGCAAATATGCCCGACTGTGAGGGCGGGCACAAGCCGGCGTGAGTAGGTTAAACGTTGAGTTTTATAAGGGCACCACGGGGTGACCAGCCCCTCCCCACTCAGCCCCACCCCTCCCACCCCCCACCCAGCCCCACCCTCCCCACCCAGCCCCTCCCCACTTTAAATCGATGTTAAATTCCCTGCAGCACAATTGGGCTCAAGGTAAATGATCTCCATATGTATCACAGCACAAATATAAAACGCAGCCACAGAAATATTAAAAGTTAGAAAGTTTAGCATCAAATTGTGATTGAGAGAATAACCAAGGGCATTTTGAAGTGATGGAAGGCCACGTGTTTGGAGCATACCATAATAAATTACGCTTATGTTTGCATTAACAATTTGTAGTGGTCCATGTAGTAATGTAATAAAAGACTTCGTCAGGCACTGCTTGTCTCCGTTGGTCTTTTATTTAGTTTCCTCCTCGCACCCCGCTGGTCCTGACCGCGGACCAGCGTCTCCTTGCGCGCCCACCACACGCGCTCCCTCGTCGGCTTCTCTCCTCGCGCGCGCCCCGCACGCGCTCCCTCGTCAGCTCCTCCGCTCTTCCTCGCACCCCACTGGTCCTGACAGCGGACCAGCGTCTCCTCGCGCGTGCCCACGCGCGCTCCTCCAACAGCTCCTCCGCTCCCCCACTCCGCACACCGCTGGCCGACGGCGTGCCGAAGATCGTTCAGCCACGTGGCCCATGGCGCGCATCCCCACCGGCCACCCAACGTGGCTCAGCCTCTTTACTCCAGCAACTGACCCCGATCCCTTCCAGGCTCCCACCTATATCCTCTTTACCACGTGACCCTGACTCCTCCCCTTCCGGATCATCAGATTCGGCCTTCCCATACTGCCCTGCTGGCTCCACCCCCATTCACCTCGCTTCCAATTGGACCCGAGGTGAACGGCGGCCCCTCCCACACGCCCCCCATACTGGGCTCCGCCCCCCAATACCCCGGGCCGTGTGATTGGGCCAGAGCCCAGCAGTAAATCCCGTTTACGCTCGCGTTACACAAACATAAAACGGAGCTACAGAAATATTAAAAGTTAGAAAGTTTAGCATCAAATTGTGATTGAGAGAATAACCAAGGGAATCTTTGAAGCGATGGAAGGCCACGTGTTTGGAGCATACCATAATAAATTACGCTTATGTTTGTGTTCACAATTTGTAGTGGTCTATGTAGTAATTGTTAATTGTTGTTACATTTTTGTGGCATTTTAAGGTTGATAGATTAGAATAAGATATTTATATAACAGATATACGTGGCAACAAAAGGGAATTCGTTATTTAGTTTTTTTCTTCTCATACATATTTGCATTAGAAATGTTTTCATTGCTTGCATTATGCCTCCAACACAATAGATATCAGCACATTTTCAATCTAATTTAAAAGTAACCAAATAAACCCGAGCCACTACCACTATATAGGCTCACAATTGACGATGTTGGCAATGGTATTTTTTAACGAGAAGGACCCAATTTATTTGAAAGAATTATGAAGCCGAACGTTATGAGAGTTGCAAAATTTGAATCCAATACCTGCCCATGAGTTAATCTGTCCGCGAGGGAATTGTTAAGATATGCCCACGATTAAAGGTACGCTAGTACGGAGTACATATGATCAATGTATATTTATACAGGACATATGGGGTAAAATAATGGATTACACATATTGCATCAGCTTAATGAGATTATAGAAAAACATTAAACTTACTGTAATGATATTCTTATCATTTAATTACATTTATGTATGGTTTATGCTCACTTAATCAGACACATATGACGGAGCACACCAAGTCAGTTCCATATGTACGTATGCATGTTGAACTTCTTTCGCACGGTACGTAGTCAACCATGCTAAAACATAAAGGGAGCAAGAAAGAGAGAAAACATTTGCTTTGCTTGTACAAGCAACAAAAAAATTAAACATACGAGAACTACAGTTGGGTATGTTATCACAAACATTACAGTCAGAAAGATAGATATAACGGTACAGGGCTTTATCTTTCTGACCCAGCTGCTGTTGGCTGATGGAGAAAAAAAGTGAATAACTTGGCATCTGTCTTGGGGTTTGGTCATTTGCTGTGAGTTATCAATTGCCTTTGGGTCCTCCAGATGAGATACAATCTAAAACAACTGAACCTGGCTGCCGACACACACACAGTTGCATTACCCGAGGCCACCGCAGACCATTATATGATCATTGATTTTTATTTCAGGATGATCACAAGCTGAGAGCGCATTTGAAGTGTATCTTTGTTTCCATTTGTTTTTTTGTGTTTTATGCTTTTTTGTTTGTTTGGGCAAAGTAATTATACATTTTGTGTGTCTTATGCAGTACCTAGAGCATAGGGCATAGGGGTTTTCTTTGTCTAGCAATCAAGTCCACTCAAAGCGTTGTGTCTCCCTTATAAACAATGAGGCGGGCATACTTGGGAATTATTTTTTAATACAATTCTCATTTGTTTGTACAGAGTCCCTGAAGAATACGCAGAAGAGAGCACTCAAAGGGAAATGTACTTGTCGTCATCATCATCACCATCAGCCATGATCAGCCCACTGGATGAAGGTCTCTCCAAGTTGTTGGCATGCCTCATGATTTCCCATGCAACAATTAACTTAGCACATGCACACGAGTTGATTTAATTGCACCAACTTATGAGAAATAATCCAATCCTTGGCCGTCACTCGGTCACTATTTCAGTTTCCCCACAAGTAGGGGTTTCAGTACACACGACTGCTTTATTCCCTGTGTAATCCACTAACCCAGCCTCTACATTTCAAAATTACAAACTTGCAATACTGAATTAATAGTACTGCAGAATGACAATCACCTCCATCGTGAACCCTTCAGTTTGTCAGCTTTACGTGGGTCTTTACGTGGAATATGCTTCCGGATTTCTGTGGCAGGATATGGTAAGCAACTTGCAAGTTTTTACTCGAGCGTGGCAGGACATCACGGTGATGAGGAGAAGCTTGTGATTAGGTGGAGGAATTTGTGCAGCATGGAGCAGGTCAGTTAACCAGACATCTATTGCAGTGGCACCCAGAGACAGGGAACTTATAACCAGCTAGTGACTGTAATAGCAGACGTTAAACGTCAAGTGTCTGGCAGAAGTGAAAAAAAAAACATTATTGGGGCCATGAAGATATTGTTGCTCCTTTAGATGATAACCAATATCCCTTGGAATGAATGGTTGTATCTGCTATAACAGTACTGATGTGTACTCATGCCATTTTATGTAAAAATAGAAATGAAGAGGGAAATTGTTGTATGAAAGTTACACTATCCATCAAAAAGTGATAGGTAATCTCATTCTTTCAGCAGACAGAACATAGGTAGTTGTGGTTGTACCAAAACTTGGAATTCATAAATGTTGTATAGCTTTCGTACTTTTTTTACCTTTTAAAACGAATTATTGGGTGATGCATTGGCAGTGTTGCACGAAGCACAAATAACATAACAACTTAACACATCTATCAATATCACTGCCTTAAAAACAAAAGTATACACTGGGTAACATTTCGGATAAAGAGGGCCATAGATAGGCCATGTGCTGTGAAAAAAGGGGACATTGCCTGAAACGTCACCTATTATGTACGATTTAAAGCATAGCTATTGATAAATGTGATGTATTTTAATTAACCATTGTATTTAAAAATTCGATGGAGTAGAAATATTACACAAACTATAGTTAATTGCTTGGAAAAATGTAACATAGTTTGTGACCTGAACTACTGCGATATGTTCATAAGAAAGAATAGCACAGCAGTGTTAACACTTCTGTTCTTGAGTAAATATCATGGACAGTGAAATGGCATGGACGGCCATGACAGCCAACTTCTTTGAAACAGGACCTGGTACGTAGACATACAGTGGTGTATAATGTACAAAGTAATGGTATTTGAATCTCTCCAGTAATGTACACATTAGCATTTGAGAAGACAAGTCCTGT
The DNA here is from genome assembly GCA_014621495.2 of Entosphenus tridentatus. Lineage (NCBI taxonomy): Eukaryota > Metazoa > Chordata > Hyperoartia > Petromyzontiformes > Petromyzontidae > Entosphenus > Entosphenus tridentatus. The sequence continues at coordinate 3,337,338 of CM025625.2, forward strand.
GGGGTATCGTAACGGCATAAAAAGATACTCGCTAACGGCACATTTAGTACAATTCCATAAAAGGATTTTGCACAATGTTCTTTTTCTTTGTGTACATATCCACATTGAATGGTCTAAAGCAGGGGTGGGCAAACTTTTTGACTCGCGGGCCATAATGGGTTCTAAAATTTGACAGAAGGGCCGGGCCAGGAACAGATGGATGAAGTGTTTGTGTGAACTAATATAAATGACATGTAAAAATCATTACATGAAAGGATTTGGCCTTTAACAGGTAGCAAAGCATTTATTTGCAAGGCAATTTAACAAATTGCACGAACATGAACAATACAAAAACATGTCGTAACGTGACTGATCAAACATCATGAAAACATCTGAGGCCTGCGCCAAACCAATTACCTCACTTGAACTTCTTTATTATCTACATTAACAGGTTAGAGCAGCCACGCAGGCTGTGTGTCGGAGATTTGGCTCCAACCTCGCTGCAGCAACACATCATCACTTTCAGTTTCAGTGGGAACAGTGTTGTTGATCTCCCATTTATGCCAGTGCATCCAAGTCTGGAGTTATTTTGGTTGTGGCAATTCTCAGGATAGATCTGAGGTGCTGATCCGTTAACTTTGATCTGTGACGGGCTTTGTTGGCGTTCATGACGCTGAATGTCTGCTCACACACATAAGTCGAGCCAAACAAAGTCAGTATCTTCTGTGCAGTCCTCCGGAGGTTTGGAAACGTGGCTCTGTTAAGTGAAGCATAAAAGTCATTCAGTTTAACTTCTCCTTTAGGACGGAGTCAGACTGAAGATCTATCAGTTCCAACTGGAGCTCCTGTGGTGCTGTTTCAGGGTCTTGTGACAGGGGACAGGACACCAGCTGAAGTGACTGTTCAATGTTTTCGAAATCAGAGAACCTACGGTAGAATTCTCCATGCAGGTCCTCAAGTGATTTGCTGTATTTTTTTGCGTTTCGCGGTGCCTCTTCCTGCATGGCAAGTGTGGTGAAATGAGCAAAAGATTTGTTCGCAATGTGTCCAGAGAGCTTGAATTTGAAGGCTTTCACATGTTTGTATATGTCGTGAACAAACTGATATTTTCCCTGCAGTTTCACATTCAGCTCATTCATGTGTGAAAATATATCCACAGCAAACGCAAAGTCACTAAGCCAGTTCTTGTCGCTTAGCTCAGGGAATTCGTCAGATTTCCCCATCAACTCCAACAATGCGATGATGTCCTCTTTCAGCTCCCACACTCGTTGTAACTCTTTCCCCAAACTTTACCAGCGGACACGAGAGTGGTACAGCAAGTCCTGATGATCCGCATCAGTTTCCTCCATAATAAACTGACGGTGATGAAGTCCCCTTTCTCGTATAAAGTTCACAAGTTTTACGACTGGATTCACGACATGATTAAGCTGCAATACAGACTTACACAGGGATTCCTAATGGATGATGCAGTGAAGGAAAATAAGATCCTGGACAGGGTTTTCCTCTTTCACTTTATCCTGGATTCTTTTCAGCAGTCGAACATTTTTTCCAGTAAAATTTGGCGATCTATCCGTTGTGATATTGACAAGTTTACTCCAAGGTAGTGTCATTCTTTCGATGACAGCAGATACCTGGTTATACAAGTCCTCTCCCCGCGTTGTTCCTTTCAGGGACTCCATGGTCAAAAACTCCTCTGTTATCGCAAAACTGTCGTCAATGCCTCGGATAAAAATGAGGAGCTGAGCAGTGTCTTTTACGTCCGTACTTTCATCCAGTGCTAGTGAATATAATTCAAAGGAATCAAACTTTTTGTTTAATTGACTGGCTATATTTTTATTAATCAGTTCCACACGGCGAGTCACAGTCCTGCGTGATAAACTGACTTTTTCAAATTTGCTTTTGATCTCCGGACACAAAATGTCTGCTGTCTGTACCATGCATTATTTTGAAAACTTGCCTTCGGAGAAAGTGGTAATGAGTGGTAATATTGGTGAGAAGAAGGTTTTAAAGAAAATTTAAATCGAAGTGACGAAGGAAATTATTGAAAAGTTTGTATAATTAATGATTTTTCAAACTTTAATTATGTTTTCTGTGCTTAAAACTCTTTAAAAAACTGTGGGGTCTAGAACGGACTCGTGAAATTCGGAGAGAACTCGGAGTTAAGTTTTGTTTGTTTTGTTGAATTACACAAAGCGTAACAGTTATATATAACTTTTGTTATATAAAATTCCTAGTAAGATATTAATTTTGTGAGTGTAGTCATACCCCTCCCCCTCATTCAAGCCGTAATTTAGAGAGTGAAAGCGCCGAGTACGTAAATCGCTAACATAAGAACCCGTTAATCTCTTCTCGCATCATTCATACGATGATACGGTGAAGTAAACGTTCATATGACATTACGGTGAATGCTTACAAAAACAATATTGTACCCAAATATTACTGTTAACTTACTTTCAATAGAAACATGAATTGCTCATACGAATATTCTCTCTCTCTCAGAATCGACCGACTGATGTAGCAGACGAAACAATTATCTTGTTGAACGATTCTAAACCTTGATGCGGCAATGTTCGTTTTCTCTGTTGTTCAAGGTTTTCTCAGTGTTATTCAATGTTTTTACATTTAGTATACTATTACACTGAATTCTATGGCATAATTAACTATTTTTGTGCTTACTAATCTTTAAAAAAAAATATTTATATACAGTTCGTAGGAGTCTGGAATGGATTAATCGTATTTACATACAATCCAATGGGGAAATTAGGTTCGAGTAACGACCAAACCGGTTGCGACCAAAGTTATGGAACGAATTATAGTCGTGACCAGATGTTCTACTGTACACCACACTCCCGGTCAAAGTGCGCCATCTATTGGGGAAATGGGGGCATTACAGGAGGAAGGTATATGGCCCGCGGCCGTACTTTGACCATGTCTGGTCTAAAGTCACGGACTGCTTATTAGGATTTTAGTTGAATTTTCTGCGCATAATTCCCATTTTGAGCACAACGTGCGCATGAAAGTGTATATTTGGTGAAGTTGATGCTGCATTGTCAGTTGTGCACAAGCACAAATAACAACAAAAACACCAATACATTTGTTACCTTCTTCATAGCATACCATGTGCAATGAAACAGGGCCATTGACCAGAAACGTCGCTTATTTTATACTTTCCTTCTGAAGGCCACAGTGTTATTGCCAGACACGTTGTATTTTATGTGTAAATTAATGTTGGTCTGTCACCGGAGCTAACATCAGTGTCGATTGAATTCTGAATCGGTCCAGGGTCCCCAATTCGCCAACCCGCGTTTGATCAGCGTGGTGAAGTATGGTCAAAACAATCCCTATGACCGACACGGCATGGGGAAGCCTTCGTCCTGCAGTGCAATGAGGTGTAAATGCATCATGAGATAAACATGCACACTTATGAAGAATAGAGGTCATTAATGAAGCAATACATAAGATCAATGGCTGATGAATTAGGCAATAAAATGGACAGACTGGCAGCACAGCAGAAAATATAGAAAAATGGTACATGTTTACATATATATTAAAAATTATGTATACTAACCATATTGTTATTTCCATTTATTTAGACAGATGAGCAGCTATTACAATTAATAAACTCTCTGACAAATAAAACCTGAAAATGTATAGTTGCACTGAGGTATGTTTTTGCAAATTACTTGCTAGTAATTTTCTAATTTGATAATCGATTATGACACTGGCACACAAAAGCCATCCTTTGTGAGAAAATGCTGAAGGGTTTTTAGATTTCCCTTTCACAACATATGGCATTACTTGGTAATTGTAAACATTTGTAGTGTGTTATATTGAGGCACACACTTGAATATGGAGGCAACACGTTTTATTTACTAATGTAGTGACATACGACGTCCCTACTGTGTCGGGACTGTACGAACATAGGGACATATGACGTCACTACTGTGTTGGCTCGATATGGGTACTGTAGGCGGGTGTCACAGGGGTCGTGTCAGACCGTGACACTTTACGTTAACCCAACAGGACACGTGACTGGATAAAGGGGGGCTTGGGGCCCCAGGGGGGAGCTTGGGGGTCACGTGGTTGGGGGCCCGGACCTTCCTGAAGGATCGAGAAGGGGGGCGTGGCCTGAGGCGGAGCCGGCCACGCCACAGCAGTTATAAGTGGGGTGTGAACAGAGAGCGGGGCTGTTCGACCCCGGGATGAAGACGCCATCAACGCTCCTCCAAGCTCCAACCTTTGTCCGTGACCAGGCAGCCCGTTAACCTGTCCTGGTCACGTTATGTAGTATTCCCTCCTTGAGTGTTAGTGAGATTAGGAATGGTGGTCACCACCCTGTGTATAACGTTCCCGTTGGTTATTATGCGTTAATAAAGTGTTGCCTACAAGTTGAGGGTGCGCCTCAATCGAACCCATTACACTAACACAACAGGTAATTCTACACTTAACGCGATAACGACTAAGGGTGGTGACCACCACAGATAGCTACATAACCACACACGGGAACACTATATAATCGGCTCACATGCTGCCCGGCTCTCGACGGCTTGTCCGATGCCCGAAGACTGAAGTTCGAGGACTTGGTTGGCGGATTCCATTCCCTGCGACAGCAACAACGACAACCCCGCCTGCTTATCCACACCGGGCTTGTATCTGCCCCGGCGTGGCCAGGGGCTGCGTTCACCCAAGGGCCATGTCCTCACCTGCCCTCTCTCTCACTGTTGCCAGGGCGATGCCCTACGGTACCATTCGTCACTTGGAACTGTCGCTGCCCTCTAGTGACACCGAGTATGTCACTACACATTGATTACCTGGTTGATATGGGTATTACATGTTCGAGTTCATTATGTACTCACTGGCCCAACAGGAAAAACACCAAAAGTGCACTTTTTACCCATTACAGGCATCCCTAGATTTCAGAAAGGGATGCATTATTTTAAAAATATATAAACATACATGAAAATAAATGTTGTAAATCGGAGTTCTTTTACTCATTAAATTAATTGTAAAAATTATAGATTAATTTCAGATTCTACTCCTAAACTAAATATATATATACCTATATTACTTTTTACACGAAATAATGGACATAATAAAGAACATGAATGTTTAAATGATTGAATACTCTGCAAGACCATTGGCTATCAGCAAAGATTCGTTCATGAAGCCATCCAGATATATAAACAGACAACATTTCAACCAAGAAGATGGGTACAAACTGAGCAATCATTGAAAGCACGTTATTAACTAGTTGAGGTCATAACTGGCTGTAATGTTCCCTCCCTACCTACATATGTTAGCAGTAATTTTCTACTCTCTGAGTTACATTCACTAACACAGCCACCGTTAGCTGTATAAGTAAATGGCGGCTTGCTATCCTTTTCCATCTCCATGTGGCGCTGGCTCTTTCTGAGCTCTCTCTGAGCTTACATTTACAAGCAAATTTCTTACATTGACATGCTAATCTTTCACAAGGCAATGGCCACCCCCACAGCTTCGTTTGTCAAGATTTCTCTGATCTTACATTTACATGCAAATTTCATCTCTAGCCATGCCCACTGACCCTTTGGCTACACCCATCTCAAACCTTGATAACTACCTGCCTTGGCAGCAGCTCCCAACATAGTTAGGGAAAAAAGTATTTGATCCCCTGCTGATTTTGTACGTTTGCCCACTGACAAAGAAATGATCAGTCTATAATTGTAATGGTAGGTTTATTTGAACAGTGAGAGACAGAATAACAACAACAAAATCCCGAAAAACGCATGTCAAAAATTGTATAAATTGATTTGCATTTTAATGAGGGAAATAAGTATTTGACCCCTCTGCAAAACATGACTTAGTACTTGGTGGCAAAACCCTTGTTGGCAATCACAGAGGTCAGACGTTTCTTGTAGTTGGCCACCATGTTTGCACACATATCAGGAGGGATTTTGTCCTACTCCTCTTTGCAGATCTTCTCCAAGTCATTAAGGTTTCGAGGCTGACGTTTGGCAACTCGAACCTTCAGCTCCCTCCACAGATTTTCTATAGGATTGAGGTCTGGAGACTGGCTAGGCCACTCTAGGACCTTAATGTGATTCTTCTTGAGCCACTCCTTTGTGGCCTTGGCGTGTGTTTTAGGGCATTTTCATGCTGGAATACCCATCCACGACCCATTTTTAATACCCTGGCTGAGGGACGGAGGTTCTCACCCAAGATTTGATGGTACATGGCCCTGTCCATCGTCCATTTGATGTGGTGAAGTTGTCCTGTCCCCTTAGCAGAAACACACCCCCAAAGCATAATGTTTCCACCTCCATGTTTGACGGTGGGGATGGTGTTCTTGGGGTCATAGGCAGCATTCCTCCTCCTCCAAACACGGCGAGTTGAGTTGATGCCAAAGAGCTCCATTTTGGTCTCATCTGACCACAACACTTTCACCCAGTTGTCCTCTGAATCATTCAGATGTTCATTGGCAAACTTCAGACGGGCATGTATATGTGCTTTCTTGAGCAGGGGGACCTTGCAGACGCTGCAGGATTTCAGTCCTTCACGGTGTAGTGTGTTACCAATTGTTTTCTTGGTGACTATGGTCCCAGCTGCCTTGAAATCATTGACAAGATCCTCCCGTGTAGTTCTGGGCTGATTCCTCACCGTTCTCATGATCATTGCAACTCCGCAAGGTGAGATCTTGCATGGAGCCCCAGGCCGAGGGAGATTGACAGTTCTTTTGTGTTTCTTCCAATTGCGAATAATCGCGCCAACTGTTGTCACATTCTCACCAAGCTGCTTGGCGATGGTCTTGTAGCCCATTCCAGCCTTGTGTAGGTCTAAAATCTTGTCCCTGACATCCTTGGATAGCTTTTTGATCTTGGCCATGGTGGAGAGTTTGGAATCTGATTGATTGCGTCTGTGAACAGGTGTCTTTTATATAGGTAACAAGCTGAGATTAGGAGCACTCCCTTTAAGAGTGTGCTCCTAATCTTAGCTCGTTACCTGTATAAAAGACACCTGGGAGCCAGAAATCTTTCTGATTAAGAGGGAGTCAAATACTTATTTCCCTCATTAAAATGCAAACCAATTTATAACATTTGTGACATGCGTTTTTCTGGATTTTGTTGTTGTTATTCTGTCTCTCACTGTTCAAATAAATCTATCATTAAAATTATAGACTGATCATTTCGTTGTCAGTGGGCAAACGTTCAAAATCAGCAGGGGATCAAACACTTTTTTTCCTCACTGTACAAGTAACAAGCTGAGATTAGGAGCACTCCCTTTATGAGTGTGCTCCTAATCTCAGCTCGTTACCTGTATAAAAGACACCTGGGAGCCAGAAATCTTTCTGATTGAGAGGGGGTCAAATACTTATTTCCCTCATTAAAATGCAAATCAATTTATAACATTTTTGACATGCGTTTTTCTGGATTTTTGTTGTTGTTATTCTGTCTCTCACGGTTCAAATAAACCTACCATTAAAATTATAGACTGATAATTTCTTTGTCAGTGGGCAAACGTACAAAATCAGCAGGGGATCAAATACTTTTTTCCCTCACTGTATATTCTCAGCAGCTCTCCCGCTATTTTTTCACCTGATGACGATTGCTTGTGCTGCGATCGAAACGTTGTGATATTGTTATTATTTGTATTATTTTTTCTATCTACGTGGCTTTACCGCAAGACCCAAAGAACATTTCAGAGAACTCACCAAAATATGTGCATGTTGTAATTACTGTAAAAGTGATGCAGAGGCGTTACTGTTGCACTGCAGGGATACCGTGACGCTGTTGCGGATGGATGACACAGCTTCCCGGGTGCTTCCTGTTTGACTTCGTGGCGCGTGCCGAAGCGAAAAATCGTCAACGTGGAAATTCCATTTCGTTCATCTAAAAGTGCCCATAATTGTAGAGTATATAGAAGAAACATTCATATGACAATTAACAACTCAATCATAAAATGCATATTTTCATGCCTTTTTCCTTAAATTATTTTGTAGGAAGTACAGCAAAAATTTTACTTTGTGCAAGTGATCACCAAATATATGCAAGTAAATAATGGTATCTTTTTTTTTACTCCAACTAGACAACCATCCACCATGACTTTACACCCACCTTCCCATGTTCCTCTTCACACGTTCCATACATTTTATTTAAGTATTGCATTGTACGATAGTCCATAATAAAAGTTGTTGGGTTATATCGCATAAGTATAAATGTGTCGAAAACCTCCAAAGTGTGTCTTGTTTTAGTAGCAAGATTAAATATTTAAGTAATTTAACGCATCATGAAAGATATATTTTACTTTTTTTTGCCTGGTCTCAATTTATATATGACAATCTGTTTTACTGAGCAGACGATACCTATTATAAAAAAATGGGACACATCTAACCTCAAAGATGAAAAGAACACTGTCACAGGGATAATAATACATGTCCTTTATTTGTTTAAGAAAAAAATTCTAAGCCTTGCTTGGAACAATTTGCCAGAAAGAAACCATAGTTCCCAGAGAAAGTTAGAGATATACATTTGTGACTCGCACATATTATCTTATTTTAACACGTAGGCTTTCGCGACCAATATTATTCATAATCAACGTTTTTCTGGAGAATTTCCCGATGATGCTGGATGCAATTACCAACGAAACGTCGTACTCAAAAAATTTAAATGTTGTGATTTCACGCTTCAACACACCGGTGGGCTAAAGCAGTGAACTATTTGTCTTTTGTCAACGTGACACTTTTTTGCTGATTAGCTGTGTCGGGTGGTGGAGGGTTACGACACATTTATAAATAACGCGATCTAACCCAAAAAAGTTGGTTATGAATATTATATTATATTTAGAGGCACGGGAACCCATAGAGAAACTAAACTCTTTATTTTTACCAGGCAAGGCCCACTGACATATATCGTGCTATTTCAGAAGCGACCTGGCCACAAATGATAGCTCACCCAAGTGGCTTATGTGGAGATGTGTAGCAGCCAAATAGTCTAAACGCATGTTTCTAAATGTGGAGGGAAAATCGGAGGACCCAAAGAAAAATCCAATGTGACCACATGGAGAACATGCAAACTCCAAATATACAGTCGTCAGTGCCTGGATTGAACCCACAATCGTCTGGACACCTTCGAGATAGTTAACATGTTGCCAACTGTGGCGCCCATGGGAATGCAGTCATAACCTGCGCCAAGATATTCCCAAGCTATGTGGCCCTACATCGGGATGTTTGGCGAACTCCATTCATGAGTGATTAGAAAACTACGTGCATGAAAAAATACAGCAACAAAACATAGCAGATATGATGTAATGCAGTACAGTAAGGTGTCAGGGTACGCGGGCTGAGAATACGCAGACCCGCTCAAACGCGACCGACCCCGATTCATACCTACGCTTGTAACTCGTACTTTCACTACACGCACGGGGCGGGAAGCAAGGAGTCAAATCATCAAGTGAACGTAATTTGACGGCGTGTAACTGTGCCGTCCGTGCAAGAAACGAGTCCAAAACAATATCTAGTGTTAATAATATCTAGTGTTCACAATAACATTCTGTTAATAATGTATATTGTTCATAATAATTTAGTGTTCTATCTGACCTGGATGCTACCGATGATTAGTGGATTATTTACTGGACAGTCCTGTACTTTATTCGACATATATGTATATTTATATACATTTTATATACACTTACATTTTATATACTACACTGGTATTGGCGAAACCCAACTTACGCAAATGCGTGCTTACGTGGGGGTACACGGAACCTAACCCCCGTGTACTCTGAGATCATACTGTGTTATAAGTCCTGACTGCCCTTCACTGACAAAATGAAAAGTCAAATGTGCAAGTGTACAACGGGTCAGCACTTATCTCTCCTGGCAGCTTGCAGCCTGTGGTTGGTAATTCAACAATTTGTTCACTGAATGACCACCGTTGATCTTCCTCAATGTGGTATTCATTTTATGGGCCCCAAAGAGGCCATGATGGACTGAGTCAATCCTCCGCTGGGATATGAATTTGTGACCTTCCAAACGTGAGTCAAGTGTAATAACTACAGCTCGAACAAAACTTTATTTCTTTCCCATTTAGAGCCAAGAGTATATTCAAAAGTCAAAGTGATTTCCTGCCCAAGTGCGCACTGACGTGGTGCTCATATCCTTTGCACAGCCCTCAGGCAGTGGTAAGTGGTAAAAAAATTCCACATCCCTATGGCAGATGCGAGTCCACCCACATCACAACCACTGGAGGCCTTCCCACAGAGTGGTACCTATTTGATCAACTCCGGAGGGATACAACCACTAAAAACTATTTAAACACGAAAACTTAAAATTACGAGCCTACCACTGAGCCATCTAGCTATACATATATATAGTATATATGAAGTATATTGGATGCATTATATATTTTAATACACACATTTATCTCTTTGACGCTCGACAATTGCTATGGCTCTAGTTACTGATCCTGATGATGGGTGACACGGATTTCATGTGCACGGGGACTTCTGGTCTTTGCGTGTAGAACGCCTGAGAGGGTTGACAATGCCCTTTACAAGATGGCCTGGGGGCAGCTTTCCCATTTTCTCGTCTATAACAGAATGTTGGCGCAAGAGCTGTTAGCGAGCACCTATGACGGTCGGCATAGCACACCCCGGAGTGGGTGGCCAGCACCGCGTTTGACAGTCTTTGTCTCCCCAGTGGTGATCTTTACATACCACAACAGTACTCATTTTAGGCTGAGTCGACGACATAGGGGAGGCGGATGACCGGTTCAGATAATCGCCACCGTTGTTGGCCGCAAGTGGGAGTCGAACTCTGGTCGCCTGGTTCATACTGCAGCGCGCTAACCGCTACACTGCCATTCCCCTGTCTAGAATACACACATCACCCGCGATTATATCAAGAAAAAAAACACTCCTTGTTTCAGTGGACCTCTGTAAATGATTATGTCTGAATGTTCCATATTGCAAAGCGTAACGTTTCAAAATAACCAGCTCTAGATTGTGAAATGTTTTTTCACGAGTCATTACGTTTTCATGATATGGAGTGGAGAGACTATAAAAGACAGTGCAAATAAAAATGATACAACAACTAGAGTGCTGTGTTAATTGTACACTGTGTGCTATGGTTTTCACACCGTACTAAGATAATAACTACTTGCCATTAAAGTGTGTAGCCCTCCAAAATAATCAATTAGCCAGAAATAAAACCAAGTGCTGTTGCGTTGGCAGTGGTGCACAAGCGAAATTAATAAATACGACTCAACTCTCTCAACTCAGCTCTCTCAACTCTCTCAACTCAACGCCCTCATTTCAACTCTCTCAACTCAACGACATAAACTCAACTGTTAACTCAACACTTTCAATTGAACTCTCTCAACTCAACACCCCCATCTAAAAGTCTTCAACGCAATGCCTTCAACTCTCTCAACTCAATGCCCTCAACTCAACTTTCTCAACTCAGCACTCTCAACTCAACGCTCTTGACAATAACACTATACATTTTTAGCAATTGCACTTCTTCTTGTGCTAGACCGAGACGCCCAAAGCCCAAAACGTCCCTTATTATATACATGTTCTCTTCAGGCCACAGGTTTATTGACAAATGTGTTGAATAAATCTGAAAACAACGAAAAAACTATCAACTTAAACACAAAGTGAAATAATATCAGAGAGAAAAAAATCTATGAAATAGATAAATAAAATCTACAAAACGCTCACACTAAGAAAAAAAGAGTGCAAAACCTCAGTGAGGGAAAGCAATCAACGCGAACACTAAGTACAAATGAATTTCTGCGGAGAAAACGCAGTTGCAGAAAAAAAATAACATAAAGCTTAACATTCTAACGGCAGCATCAACACGGGGGGCTCCTGAAGGTTCAGTATGTATGCTAAACTTTTTTCTTACCATATTAGCCAACCGCGTTAAGTGGGGTGCAGTGGGGGGGGGGGGCTACAACGTGATTTACGGTGGCATGGAAGCTTCACGTGGTTATTTTATTACTTATTACGTATAAGGCTCCGGTACGGATAAATACCAAGTCTGGATAGCTGGGGCCCAGCCATACATTAATCACACATACGTGACTTGGGTTAGGTATGTCGGAGGCAGGACAACAAGTTAGACCTATGCTTGCAAAGTATCGGTTTTCTCTTCTCATACCAATGGCTTTCCCCGTGGTTTCCTTATACATTCAATAAAAGTCATATGTCCATTGAGCTTCTTTCACACACTGTACTCATGGGAGGTGCAACATATCTTCAAGGATTTGATGTAAACTTCACAAATATATCAGAATACACAAAAAAAATCCCCCACGCATGCCAGGATAAACACTAAAACGTAGGTAAACAATAATTACTATGCAAATGAGCAACATTAAACAATTATTGGTATGTAAATAAACCGAATTAGCATATTTGTGTTTAATTAGCATACATACTTCCGTTTATTGCTAGTATATGTGGATGTTATGATGATCTGCATGTCACAGGCACTAATGTAAAAACAATCCTGAAGGTATTCCTTGTGAAATGAAAGAGTATATAGAGAAAAATATTTATATTTATTCATGTCATCATCCCTTCCTTTTAGACTGAGATTTTTAAAGATAGATTTAGGAAATGTCTTTTTGATTTATGTTGAAAAATTTAGTCACTTTTAAAATTATGCAGATAAACTGGGAACTTGGGTGCCACGGGGTATTTAGTCTCGAGAGCAGATGGCGCACTTTGATATAAAAAAATCCACAGATGTACAGTGAGGGAAAAAAGTATTTGATCCCCTGCTGATTTTGTACGTTTGCCCACTGACGAAGAAATGATCAGTCTATCATTTTAATGGTAGGTTTATTTGAACAGTGAGAGGCAGAATAACAACAACAAAATCCTACACAAGGCTGGAATGGGCTACAAGACCATAGCCAAGCAGTTTGGTGAGAAGGTGACAACAGTTGGTGGGATTATTCACAAATGTAAGAAACACTAAAGAACTGTCAATCTCCCTTGGCCTGGGGCTCCATGCAAGATCTCACCTCGTGGAGTTGCAATGATCATGATAATGGTGAGGAATCAGCCCAGAACTACACGAGAGGATCTCGTCAATTATCTGAAGGCAGCTGGGACCATAGTCACCAAGATAACAGTTGGTAACACACTACGCCGTGAAGGACTGAAATCCTGCAGCGCCTGCAAGGTCCCCCTGCTCAAGAAAGCACATATACATGCCCATCTGAAGTTTGCCAATGAACATTTGAATGATTCAGAGGACAACTGGGTGAAAGTGGTGTGGTCAGATGAGACCAAAATGGAGCTCTTTGGCATCAACTCAACTCGCCGTGTTTGGAGGAGGAGGAATGCTGCCTATGACCCCAAGAACACCATCCCCACCGTCAAACATGGAGGTGGAAACATTATGCTTTGGGGGTGTTTTTCTGCTAAGGGGACAGGACAACTTCACCACATTAAAGGGACGATGGACGGGGCCATGTACCATCAAATATTGGGTGGGAACCGCTTTCCCTCAGCCAGGGCATTGAAAATGGGTCGTGGATGGGTATTCCAGCATGACAATGACCCAAAACCATGGCCAAGGCAACAAAGGAGTGGCTCAAGAAAAAGCACATTAAGGTCCTGAGTGGCCTAGTCAGTCTCCAGACCTTAATCCCATAGTAAAACCGTGGAGGGAGCTGAAGGTTCGAGTTGCCAAACGTCAGCCTCGAAACCTTAATGACTTGGAGAAGATCTGCAAAGAGGAGTGGGCCAAAATCCCTCCCGAGGTGTGTGCAAACCTGGTGGCTAAATACAAGAAACGTCTGACCTCTGTGATTGCCAACAAGGGTTTTGCCACCAAGTACTAAGTCATGTTTTGCAGAGGGGTCAAATGCTTATTTTACTCATTATAATGCCAATCAATTTATAACATTTTTGATATGCGTTTTTCTGGATTTTGTTGTTTTTATTCTGTCTCTCACTGTTCAAATAAACCTACCATTAAAATTATAGACTGATAATTTCTTTGTCAGTGGGCAAATGTACAAAATCAGCAGGGGATCAAATACTTTTTTCCCTCACTGTAGGTGAGATTTGGATATGCGAATCCTTGCAACCGGCACCAAAAACACTAACCTCGAAGCTTAATCCAATATTGGGAATGTATGCATGGAAGAAGAATAAGAACGAAAATTGCATGAATGCTAACGTATCACTTTTGAAGTTCAGAGTTTCTGGGGCCTTGGTGAAAGCAAGGTTTGGCATTTGCATCGCAATGCCATAGAGTTGCATCCATCCTGTTTATGGAGTGGACATCGTGGCGTATGGAAGTCGTTACATACCTTCAATTTATTGCATCAAATAAATTAGCACTTTTATTGCTCCTTTGCAAAACTGAGTGTTATTTCCTCTGTCGTCACTGGACATAAATAATCAGCATTTGGCTGTATTCATACTGAATAGCACCTGGGTAGTGGTTTGGTCAGTGTGAGCAAACAAGTGAACCGGTTCATACAAAGTCACCTGTTTATTTTGTGCAGCCACGCTCAAGCGCTGCAACTTGCACCTTCCATTATATCGTGGATATTTAAGACCCCATGACAACATTCACAAGAGTTTGTTTTCGTCTGCTGCCATTATAGTCCAAATTCCAAATGTGAAAATCGTCCATAATGGAATAAAATTGAAGGTTAAGACGTCACTGCACCTCAACATTGCCCTGCATTTGTATGTATGTGGAACTTCTTTCGCACCTTACATAGCCAACCATGCTAATCTGTTGCACGAAGCGACGCCCAATCTCCACGTCTGTTCTCACAGCCACCATCTATAAACTAAACAATGAACTCATTTTATTTTACCAGGTGAGGCTCACTGAGCTACATGGCCACAAATGATAACTCAATGAGGTGGCTTATCATGTGGAAATATATAGGAGCCAAAAACTCTAAACGCATGAGAAAAATCCACGCGACCACGGTGAGAACAGGCAAACTCCAAATAGATAGGCATCAGGGTTGGGATTTGAAGCTTTCATGACTGCAAGGATTCATACTCTTAGGCTTTTCGGTAAAGTCACGTAGGTAAAAAATTAATAATAAAAATTATAGAAATAATAAATCACGACGTTTCGGAGGCAACACAAGTGTCCGTCATCAGGTGGGACCATCACAGCTAAATTTACTGTATCAAGTGAGGCAAAATTCCAAGAGACAAGCTCTTAAATACAAGTTAAGGGGGAGGGTGGGAAGGGGCTTATCTTAATGTGGTAGCCAGTGAATGGACCGTGTTGGGGGGGGGGGGGGTGGGCAGGGCTAAAAGATAACAATCGGTGTACCTCGACATGGGGTTGTAACCGGTGGTGGCTGACAATCCCAATACAAAAAAGGCAGTACTGTTAAACGCTGGGGTTGTCAACACTCGGTAAAGTAGAATAGTACTTGTCAAATAAGATGGTACAAATATGTGTAGTTAAATCTTTTTTACATGTGTAATAAACCTTCTCGAGACGGCTTCTGGGATCAGTCCTTTATTTTCCTCTTCCACAGTTCACACACACTCCCCGTTGCTGGCAGGCAACGGGAAGCGGGCAGACAGCCAGCGAAGTCGCACCGCCCGCGTGGCACCCAGAGCCCCGTACGCGCGTGGCCCCTGCTCCCTTCGTTCCCAGGTCTGCTCCCGACTGTGGAGTGGAACTCACCCAGCCTCCCAGACCTGCAGTCGAGAGGAGACTACCAGGGCACAGACCGTATGTGAAGTGGCCTGGCGCCAGTGACAATAAGTTGTGGGAAACAGTGAATACTGACCTTACCTTGACCCTCGATAAACTTCGAGGCACAGTGGAGAAGAAGTTAGAGAGGATGGGGGACATCATCTATGAGTACGGGGCAGAAAGCTTTGGAGTGCAAGAGGCAAAAGGCGGGAGAAAGGTTCCAACCCCACCAGTTTCCAGGAGGCAACAAGAAATCAAGCGCCTCGTTCAAGAAAGGAGACAGCTTAAGAAACAGTGGAAGAAGGCCTCGGAAGTGGAAAAGGAGGGCATAGAGGCACTTCAGGCTGACATCAAAACCCGGTTGGCATCCCTCCGTAGAGCAGAGAACCTACGAAAACGCAGAAGGAAGAAAGAACAAACTAGAACTCGATTCTATAAAGATCCCTTCAAGTTCCTTAAAAGTCTCTTCACGAAGGAAAAAAGTGGAGCTCTAAAAACAACAAAGAAAGACCTAGAGGAGCACCTGAGAACAACAAACTTTGACTCAAAGCGACATGAACATCTGGCCATTCCATCAGATATCCCACCCATTGAACCCCCGGAACATCATATTGAGACCAGCCCTCCGACATGGAAAGAGGTGGAACACACAGTTCGACGGGCAAGAACAGCATCAGCCCCGGGGCCAAATGGAGTCCCGTACAAAGTGTATAAGAACGCACCAGACGTCCTGAGGTTCCTCTGGAGGCTTATGAGAACAGCTTGGCAAAAGAAGATAATACCCAAAGTGTGGCATAGGGCAGGCGGGGTCCTGATCCCTAAGGAGAAGGATGCAGTGAACATCAGCCAATTCCGCCCAATCTCCTTACTGAATGTCGAGGGTAAAATCTTCTTTAGGGTCATTGGCCAGAGGATGGCCGAGTACCTGCAAAGGAATGCGTACGTCGATACATCTGTACAGAAGGCAGGAATATCAGGGTTCTCTGGCTGCTTGGAACATTCCAGCATGATCTGGCACCAGATCCAAATGGCCAAGGTGGAGAAAAGGGACCTCCATGTAGTCTTCCTCGACCTTGCCAATGCATTTGGCTCTGTGCCCCATGAACTCCTGTGGTCTGCCTTCAGATTTTTCCACATACCGGACACCATCACAACCCTGGTGAAGTCGTACTTCCAGGATCTGCAGTTCTGCTTCACCACCTCAGAGTTCATCACCTCATGGCAGTGCCTGAATGTAGGTATAATGGCGGGATGTACCATTTCTCCGTTGGCATTCATAATGGCAATGGAGGTTATCATCAGATCCTCAAAATGGGTTGCTGGTGGACAGCGAGTCGACTCTGGTTTCCGCCTCCCTCCACTCAGAGCCTACATGGACGACATTACAACATTGACCACCACTGTCCCATGCACCAGGAGACTGCTCAGAAAACTCGAGGAGAACATCAGCTGGGCCCGTATGAAGATTAAACCATCCAAGTCACGCAGCATCTCGATTGTGAAGGGAGTACTCTCTGACCTGAAATTCTTCATCGGAGATGACCAAATCCCAACAGTGTCTGAGCAGCCAGTAAAAAGCCTTGGAAGGTGGTATGATGCAAGCCTGAAGGACAAAGACCAGGTGCAACAGCTGCGCAAAGACATCAGTAGTAGCCTACAGTCCATCGACAACACCCAGCTACCTGGAAAGTTAAAGGCCTGGTGTCTGCAGTTTGGTCTCCTACCCCGGGTGTTGTGGCCCCTAGCAGTGTATGAGGTTCCAATCTCAACAGTGGAGAAGATGGAAAGAGGAGTCACAGGCTACTTAAAGAATTGGCTCGGAGTTCCATGATGCCTTACCACCATAGGCCTCTATGGAGATGGTGTCCTCAAGCTGCCCCTCACCAGTCTAACAGAGGAATTCAAGTGTGCAAAAACCAGGCTCCAGATGACACTGAATGAATATCGAGACCCAGTGGTGAGCAACAACGCACCGACCTTGGCAACTGGGCGCAAATGGAGGCCAGGAAAAGCAGTCCAGGAGGCAACAGCAGCCCTCAGACATGCTGACATTGTGGGTCATGTTCAGCAAGATAGAGGAGGCCTTGGGCTAACTAGCCATGCTGCTTGGAGTAAGGCCACTGCACCAGAGCGGCGGAAGATGGTAGTGCAGGAAGTACGCCATCAGGAGGAGGCTGCAAGGTGGGCCAAGGCAGTCTCTCTTGCCAAACAGGGACAGTGGACTCGATGGGACAGTGTGGAGAAGAGGAAGATCAGCTGGAAGGATCTGTGGGCCATGGAAGCGAGGCGGTTGAGCTTTTCCATCAGAGCAACATATGACGTCCTTCCAACACCAGTTAATCTTCACCAATGGTATGGCGAAGATCCGGACTGTGCCCTCTGTTCCATGCCAGCCAACCTCAGGCACATTCTCACAGGGTGTAAAACAAGCCTCACCCAAGGACGCTACACTTGGCGTCACAACCAAGTCCTTAAAAACCTTGCATCCACCCTGGAGGACAAGCGAGCTGCCACCAACTCCCTACCACCCCCAGCAGCATCATACCCCTTACGGACGACCTTTGTCCGCGAAGGGGCTAAACCACTGAAGAGCGGCTCTACACCATTAGAGCGAGACCAGCTGCGCTTGGCCCATGACTGGAAAATGCTAGCTGACGTTGGCCAGCAACTTGTGTTTCCTCCGGAGATCGCAACCACCACCCTAAGACCTGACATGGTGCTCTGGTCCCGTTCGCTCAAGAAAGTCTTCATCATTGAGCTCACAGTACCCTGGGAGGACTCAGTAGATGAGGCTTATGAGCGAAAACATCTGCGCTATGCCGATCTAGCTGCCGAAGCACGGCATCATGGCTGGAACACAGAAGTCCGACCAGTGGAGGTGGGCTGCAGAGGTTTTGTGGCAACATCTACAACCAGACTGCTTAGAGACCTGGGAATTAAGGGCCAGAGCCAGCGTTCGGCAATCAGAGCTGTATCGGAGGCGGCAGAAGGCAGCAGTCAGTGGCTCTGGATGAAGAGGAAAGACCCCAGCTGGGCCCCGAAGTGAGAGGGCCAGGAGGTATGCGGTCAACAATGCTTGACTCAGGGAGGAGGATGCCGCTGCCATGCATAGTCCCATGGGATGTTGGCTATCAACAACAAGGCAACTCCTATGACTAATTGGGATTGGGACGCAAGCGTAGGATTGATCACCCTGTCGCTGGCCGCCTTTGGGGAGGGTGTATAGTGTGAAAGGCCGAAACACCCTAGGAACCAAAGGTACACTACTGACGATGCGCTCCCCAAATTTCACCAGGCTCACTGTTCATGAACTCTTGGAAGTGCTTGCACAAAGGATAGTAACATCTCATCCTGTGTTCTTGGAATCAGCCAACCATGCTAATCTGTTGCACGAAGCGACGCCCAATCTCCACGTCTGTTCTCACAGCCACCATCTATAAACTAAACAATGAACTAATTTTATTTTACCAGGTGAGGCTCACTTAGCTACATCGCTCTTTTCAGAAGCGACCTGGCCACAAATGATAACTCAATGAGGTGGCTTATCATGTGGAAATATATAGGAGCCAAAAACTCTAAACGCATGAGAAAAATCCACGCGACCATGGTGAGAACAGGCAAACTCCAAATAGATAAGCATCAGGGTTGGGATTTGAAGCTTTCATGACTGCAAGGATTCATACTCTTAGGCTTTTTCGGTAAAGTCACGTAGGTAAAAAATTAATAATAAAAATTATAGAAATAATAATAGAAATAATAAATCACGACGTTTCGGAGGCAACACAAGTCTGCGTCATCAGGTGGGACCATCACAGCTAAATTCCAAGAGACAAGCTCTTAAATACAAGTTAAGGGGGAGGGTGGGGAGGGGCTTATTTGAATGTGGTAGCCAGTGAATGGAACGTGTTGGGGGGGGTGGGCAGGGCTAAAAGATAACAATCGGTGTACCTCGACTTGGGGTTGTAACCGGTGGTGGCTGACAATCCAAATACAAAAAAGGCAGTACTGTTAAACGCTGGGGTTGTCAACACTCTGTAAAGTAGAATAGTACCTGTCAAATAAGATGGTACAAATATGTGTAGTTAAATCTTTTTTACATGTGTAATAAACCTTCTCGAGACGGCTTCTGGAATCAGTCCTTTATTTTCCTCTTCCACAGTTCACACACACTCCCCGTTGCTTGCAGGCAACGGGAAGCGGGCAGACAGACAGCGAAGTCGCACCGCCCACGTGGCACCCAGAGCCTCGTACGCGCGTGGCCCCTGCTCCCTTCGTTCCCAGGTCTGCTCCCGACTCCTCCGTCTCTCCCCTTTTTAACGCCTGGGTCACGTGGTACCCCTAAGCCAATCCTCAGTAGCCAGCGTCGAACATTCCAGATCACTCCCCGTCAACTCCCGGGACCACGCCTCTAATCCGGCTTCCCATTAGCTGAGGCCAAGATCGGCCAAGCCAATCACCTTAGCTAACATGCCGTGATCACGCCGAGACCATGCTCCCGGGCTCTCCCCTCATTGGCTACAAAGCGGGACCAGCAAGCCGATCGCCACGTGAGCCATACATGGCTCTCATTACACATGGTTAATAACATCTTTCCAATGATTACTCAGTTTGTACCCATCATCACAGTTGAAATTATGTCTGTGTTTGTATATCTGGATGGCTTCGTCTACAAACCTTTGCTGGTAGCCAGAAGGTTTGCAGAGCACCCTGGTCTCGGAAAAGACAATATCATGAGAGCCCACAGCATTGTAGCAATGTTCGGCAACGGCGGAAGACTCAATTTTGCCGTATTTCAGATCTGACTTGTCCTCGCGGACACGATCGGAGACATGACGTTTCGTTTCCCTAATGTAACAATCACCACAGCTGTACTGTACTGAATCGGACTTGGATCTTATGTTTGTTTAGAATTTTGGAGATCTTTTTGGTCACGCCTGATATGTATGGCAACGTGATAGTATTGATCGGAGTTTCAAGTGGTTGTTTCTGTATGGTGGGAGAAACAGCTTAGCGGATCGTGCGATCAGAGTATCCGTTCATCTTGAGGGCCCGATGTACATGTTTTAATTCACTGGCCAGGTGGTGTTGGTCAGAAATGCCATGAGCTGTGTGGTGTAGTGTTTTGATGAGATAATTTTTTAGAGCCGGGTGGTGGTGGGAATCAGGTTTCAAGTAGGAATCTGTGTGGGTGGCTTTCCTGTAGATAGAATGTCCCAAAGATCCATCAGGTCTCCTCTCAAACAGAACATCTAAGAATGGTAGTTTGCCATCATTTTCCACTTCCATGGTGAATCTGATGGATGGGTGTCTTGAATTGATGTGGTCCAGGAAATGGTTCAATGCTGGGAGGCCATGTGGCCAAATGACGAAAGTGCCATCCGCATACCTCTTCCACAGGGAAGGACGCAGGGTGGACGTCTGGATGGCGTCTGATTCAAACTTTTCAATGAACACATTGGATATCACTGGTGACAAGGGGGAGCCCATAGGGGTACCCTCATTCTGTTTGTAGAAGGTGCCATTCCAGGTAAAATAAGTGTTGGTGAGACAATGCCTAACCAGCAAAGGTACATCCGAATTCAATCCATGTTGGACCAAGTCTTCAAATATTGTTAGGGTTTCATCTTCTTGGTTCTTTCAGAAAAGTCACGTAGAATGGAAATAATAAAATAATAAAATAAAACATAATAAAATAATTCTCACGACGTTTCGGCCACAACGCATGCAGCCGTCCTCAGGTGGAGAACAGGTCTGTCGAGGAGACAGAGTCAGTCAGTTCATTCAGACGCTGTCTTTCCGACAGACCTGTTCTTCACCTGAGG
>CM025625.2:3368814-3385941 GCA_014621495.2 Entosphenus tridentatus
GCTAAATAATCCCTGGTGGGCAGTGTGGAACATTGTTCCTCCCTGTATAAATCCCTAGTGGGCAGTGTGGAACATTGTTCCTACCTGTATCATTTGAAACCCTAATGTCCTATTACTTCACCAGCAATCCTTCCAAACTTCATTCTGCTCTTTAAAATGTCGCCCTCTGTGAGCTGCTGCTGTTCGTCCAAGGTTCCCTGCTCTTCATCCTTTCACAGAAAATACCTGTGCAAACTATGAATTCTACTTTTCTCTGGGAGGTATTGAGCTTCACTCTGGCCCAAATGTAAATAACTCACGTAATTCTGTTGATTTTTCTTGCAGAAAAGGTGTTGGTGTTCTACACGTTAACATCAGAGGGCTTGTGATTAAATTAAGTCAACATAAACGAGAAGTGGCAAATATGGACTCGGACATTTTTGCCTTACATAAACATTTCTCACTCCTGCCGTCAATGACTACAACCTTTTTCGACAACTACAACCTTTTTCTCTAAATTACATTTACAGTAACATGGATAATAAGCAGTACTGTGTCAGTCTTTTTCTTGACTAGTCCAAAGCCTTTAATACATTGGACCACAACACCCTGCTTAGTAAACTAAGTTGCCTCCGATGGTTGGAGGTCAAACAGTGTTAAGATAACAAAAGGGGTTGACAGGGTTCCATCCTCGGCCCCTCTTGTTCTCTCTTCATGTCAATGACTTGAGCACTGACCTGGATCATTCCAGGGTAAATCTGTTTGCAGATGAGACGATACTGATTACTGCTGGCCGCTCTCCGGAGGACGTGATTGCTAAGCTCCATTGTGATTTCAACAAACTACATCAGCTAGTTGCTCTTAAACTAGTCCTGAATACCTCCAAAACCAATGTGCTATGCTTCTCACCAGAACTAAATCAGGAAATATTTTTTCCCCAATTACATTCCTTCAATAATATTCAAATAGAGCAAGTAAAGATCTATAAGTTGCTTGGGGTCATCTTTGATTCAACACTTAATTTTCAAGATCACATTGATTATATTGGTAAAAATACAAAAATTTTAATTGGTTTTCTGTATCGACACAAGCATTACTTTCCCACTATGTTCCATTTGGAATTGATAAAAGCTACCATACTTCCTCTACTTGATTACTGTGACATCGTATATAAATCAACCCCCAGTACTGCACTGAAGAAGCTTGACCCAATTTATCATTCGGCCTTAAGATTTGCATTAAAATGCCCATATAGGACCCACCACTGCGATCTCTATATTGGGTCAAATTTAACATATCTTAATCATCGACAGCTTGTGCATCAGATCTTATTTATTCACGATGTAATTACAAAAAAATCAGCAGACTACCTGCTGGATTTCGAAGAACAAATGTGACCTAAGGTCCTCACGTTCCTTATTGCCGTACAAATAATGGAGGAAGGGCCTTTGCTGTTGATGCTCCCAGGGTCTGGAATGCTCTCGCCAATAAACTGCAACTTGGATCACTACCTGTGAGATCAGCACGAAAAACTGCTCGTGAGGAGCTGTACACCCCCCGCTGCCACTGCTACGCTGAGTGGCCTGAAATCAAATGCATTGCTCCAGATGTCTGCTGCAAAGTATGACCTTGAGTTTTGATTATAGTGTGCTGATCTTTAAAGGTGAATTGAAATAGTTTGCTACCCATGCTGATACTCCTGCTGTTATGGAGTGACTCATGCTGCCAGCTATGGCTGCAAAGTTTGGTCGTAGATGTTATGTATATCGTTTATTTTATTTGGGTCTTTCGGTAAAGCCACGTAGATAGAAAAAATAATAAAAATAATAACAATATCACGACGGTTCAATCGCAACACAAGCAATCATCATCATTTTATTTGGGTCTTTCGGTAAAGCCACGTAGATAGAAAAAATGATAAAAATAATAACAATATCACGACGGTTCAATCGCAACACAAGCAATCATCATCAGGTGAAAAACATAGTGCGAGAGCTGCTGAGGTAGGAAAAATATATAGCGGGAAAGCCGCTAAGGCAGGATGTTATAAAGGTTTGAGATGGGTGTAGCCCAAGGGTAAATACGCGGGGATAGAGATTAAATTTGCATGTAAATGTAAGATCTGAGAGTTGAGCCATACCCACGAAGACAAAACTGTGGGGTGGCCATTGTATTGTGATAGATTAGCATGTCAATGTAAGAAATTTGCATGTAATGTAAAATCAGAGAGCTTGTAAAAAGCCACCGCTACATCGAGGAAACGAGCAACGGTAGTTGTGTTAGTGAATTTAACCCGGAGAGTCAAAAATAACTGCTAACATATAGTAGGCAGGTAGGAAGGGAACCTCAGAGCCAGTTATGACCAAAACTGGTTAATAACGTCCTTCCAATGATTGCTCAGTTTGTACCCATCTTCTCGGTTGAAATTGTGTCTGTGTTTATATATTTGGATGGTTTCATGAACGAATCTTTGCTGATAGCCAGTAGGTTTGCAGAGTACCTTCTTCTTGGCAAAATCTATTTTGTGTGTGCCCACAGCATTAAAACAATGATCAGCCAAGGCTGAGGCTTTGGTCCTACCATGTTTCAGATCTACCTTATGTTCACTAACCCTGTCTGAGACATGTCACTTAGTTACCCCAATGTAACTGCTGCCGCAGACACAGCTTAGTTTGTAGACATCAGGATATTTCATTTCAGGGATCACAACCTTCACAGATGGGATCAGATCACAAATTGTACGTACTGTGTTGAAATCCTTTTGGTGACCCCTGCTATGTATGACAAGGTGATGGTTTTGATTGGGTCCTCAGATGGTTCTTTCCCAACGGTTGGGGTGATAGTATTATGGATTGTGTTGTCTGAATATCCATTAATCTTGAGGGATTTGTGTACATGTTCCAGTTCACTGGCGAGGTGGTGATGGTCGGAAATACGAGCTCTATGATGTAGAGTTTTGATGAGGGAATTCTTCTGGGTTGGATGGTGGTGGGAGTCAGGTTTTAGGTAGGCATCCGTGTGCGTGGCTTTCCTGTAGACAGAGTGTCCCATTGAGCCACCAGGTGTCTTATCGAATAAAACATCCAAGAATGGTAACTTGCCATCCTTTTCCACCTCCATGGTGAATTTGATGGCTGGGTGTATGGAATTGATATGATTGAAGAATTGGTCCAGAGCTGGTAGGCCATGTGGCCAGATGACGAACGTGTCATCCACATATCTCTTCCACAAGGAAGGACGTTGGGTGGATGCCTGGATGGCATCTGTCTCAAATTTATCCATGAGAACATTGGCTACAACTGGAGATAAGGGAGAACACATTGGGGTACCTTCAACTTGTTTGTAGATTATTCCATTCCAGATGAAGTAAGTGTTGGTGAGGCAGTGTCTAACCAGGGCAAGTACATCAGCATCCAGTCCTTGTTGGACCAAATCTTCAATGATTGCAATGGTGTCAGGCACAGGAACTTTGGTAAACAAAGATACTACATGGAAACTGACAAGAAAACCACCTGGAGATAGTGAGATGTCCTTCATTGAACATACCAAGTGAGCTGAGTTAACTATAGCTGAGGTGGTCTTACCAGTGAATGGTTGTAAGGTCTCAAACAGAAATCGGGCCAGTTTGTAGGTAGGTGAGTCAATGGTGGAGATGATAGGACGGAGTGGTGTACCTTCTTTATGGATTTTTGGTAAGCCATAAAATCTGGGTGGTCTAGCAGCAGAGGGTTCTAAGGAAAGCATTTAGTTGGTTCGATTAAAGATGTCGCATCAGTGCTGATATTGTTGGTTTGTGAAACTAGGTGGTTGGCAGGATCTCTATTGATTTTGGTATAGCTGCCATCATTAAGTTGGTCCAGAATTTTGTTATTGTATGTGGTTTTATCCATGATGACAGTGGCATTGCCCTTGTCGGCTGAGAGGATCACTATGTCATCTCTCTTTTTTAGTTGAGAAAACTCAAGGCGTTCATCCTTGCTGATGTTGCTAATAGGTGTCTTAGCGTTTATGAGGATTGCAGCGATTTCCGATCTTGCCACGTCTGCAGGAATATGTCCCAAACCCTTAAGGGCTACGTCGACCTGGGCAACGATATCATCAACTGGGATGTGTTTAGAGGTGACTCGAAATTCAACCGTTTAGCTAGAACTGATTTTAGGCTGTCAGAAATTGGGCTGTTGCTCTGATTGATAACAATCTTGTCACCATCTAACTTTTTAATGTATGGAACTGGCTTATTCTTGAAAAGGAGGTTGAACTTGGAAATCAGGTTATCTTTGCATTTAGCTGACATTGAGGCAACTGAAGAGGCTATCATGTTATCTACATGGTCCCAATCAGATGTAGACATTTTTTCTGTCAATGATAAGTGTGATTGCAAGAGAGTCTTGTCTAAATTGTCTAGTTCAAATTGGAGCAATCTTATTCTCTCTGAGATCAGGGCTAGGACATCCCTGAACAAGATCCATTTAGCACTAGGAGAAGTGACAGCAGCAGATGTGAGTGTAAAGGCGATCGGTATTACCTTAGTGGCGCGGCATCTCTTCAGATAAGTGAGCGACTCTATCAGATGAGCCTTCTTGTCTCGAAGTTTCTTAACAGAGCTAATAGTTGTGTGGAAACCCTCCCCGTAGAGGCGGTTAAATCTTGACTTAAAGCTTTGGGGACTGCAGCAATTTATATTCTTTGGATCTTTCGGTAAAGCCACATAGATCGAAACGTCGTGATATTGTTATTATTTTTATTATATTTTCTATCAACGTGGCTTTACCGAAAGACCCAAAGAATATGAATTCCTGCAGTCATGAAAGCTTTAAGTCAAGATTTATATCGTTTGTTGTTAAATTTGAATCACAGTTCCTATGATCACTGTTGTTATATTGTTTTATAGCTTTATTTTGGTGATTTCGAAAACGTATGGTTAAGCCATGTTTGTTTACTGAAGTACACAGTTAGCCTGATAACTGTAATCTAAATTGTCTTATGGTTGTTATTGTTTGACTTGCATCCTACTGGGATTTTTGACAACAGCGTTGTTATACGGTGTTTTTTTCTGAAAGATTTTGCTGGTTTTTCCTGGATGTTTCTGTTGCGCATCATCACTTTAATATGTTCTTTGTTCATGTTTTTGTTTGTTGCGGTTGCACCCGAGTCAAGATCCGCACGGTTCACAGGGCTGTACCTAATGAATTACATTTTTAACAAAAGGAGAGGGAGTACGAGGCCATATGGTCCCCGTTTTTACGGAACCCAGCATGAACAGTCAGAAGAATGGGGGCCGGGGAGAAGGGATAGACTTTGAATACTCCACCACCTTCATTAACACATGATAGCCATTGCTCCTGAGGGAAAACAAGAATGGTAAACTTGGCCATCGCGTTTATGTTGCAGGTATTTGATTTCTGGTTCTGTTTGGTTACATTATTCTCCACCCCCCCACCTCTTCCATTTTCTTCCCTCCCCCTTAATAAACCTGCTCTCGATTGTTACCCCTACCACAGCAGGGCAGCGAGCCTAGATGCCCTCGTTCGATCCCAAATGTTGAGAGTACGTTACCCCGAGCTTGTTATATGTTAGCTGCTGTTTTCCTCTTCTTTTTTAATTCCCACTGTATTCTAGGTTCTTAAAGTGACAATAACAAATACTTTATATATATATAAAAAAAAATAAAGCCCTGACTTAAAACTTTGTTTGTAACACATTCTTACGTTGGTCCAAGTATAAAGGAGTCCAGGACAAGGTTACTGTATCGCTCCAGAAAGGCTTTTGTCTTCAGGGAGCAAATCGTCAAGGGCACCTCCGAGTGCCCATTGTCCACCGCCTTGCTATACCTTTCCCGTTTCCTTCTTGGGCCCCCCCCCCCCCTACTAATTTGACCAATCCCACATCTGGATCCCCAAACGGGTATTTTAATTTAGTGGGCTCTTCCCTCCGACCCGTACTAATTTGGCCAATCCCACGCCTGGATCCCCAAACGAGTACAGTCATACATTGGTATACGACCGCTTTGGAATACGTCGAATTTGGTATACGTCGTGTTTTGACGAGAAAAAAATGTCTTGGGATACGACGTCTTGCTTGGGATACAACGCGCTTGCTAGAACTTGTATGGGTCAGGATGAGTCACCGCGTACAGTACCCGCGTACACAATACTGTTACGGCTCTAACAAGCCGTAACAGTATTGTGTGGAATGACCAGACAATGTCACATTTCAGGAACAATCTTAGAAGGCAAAAACAAACTTCAATGGACAGGTTTTTAGTAAAACTCAACCTGGTGAGCCTCAACCAGGTCCAAGTCAAGAAAAAGACAGAAAAGAGAAAGAGAAAAAACCCCAGACTTTCAGCTTCCTGAAGTTTTAATGGAAGGGGACACTCCTTCCAAAAAATAACATCTCCTCCTCCTCCCCTTCCTCACCACCATCCTCGTAGGCTATCAACTCCTCTCAGCAAGGTAAAGTGATGTTAATTTTTATTTCAATTCATTTTAATTTATTTATGCATTTATTTCAATTTATGTATGCATTTTAGTAATAAGTAGCGTCTAAATTACTTGATACAACCCCATTCATGTATAATATGCCATATAAAATATCATTTCTTATACTCTGGAACGGATTATTTCCTTTCCCTTTATTTCTTATGGGAAAAATTAGTTTGGTATACGTCATTTGCGGTATAAGTCCTACCTTCTTGAACGAATTAATGACGTATACCAAAGTACCACTGTATTTGAATTTGGCGGGCTCTCCCCCACCCCCACCCGCCTTTAAAATCGTCTCAGGTGGGAAAGTTCGGCGGCCAATCAGAGGCTTACGACTCAGCGTTTGCCAAGTCGGCCTTCACATCGCGTGTGTCTGCTTGACAATAGGGTTGAAATCAAGCGTCCTACATGTGAAATAGCAAAGCGGCTAAACTTGGCGTGTGCTGTGGTATTTAGAAAATAATACTAATTAATAGTGTACGCCTTTCAGCATCCCTATGCAAGGATCAATGGGCCAACATTATGTTTTTCTCATACACATTGAACACTTTTTTCCTGTAGTAAACATTTCCCTCTTTCTTGCTCGGGTAACCTCTTAGCTGCTGATGCTGCTGCATGGAGAAGAAGACTCTCCTCAACGTACTCCTACAGTGCGAATTATAGCTTTCCATTGATGTGGTTTTACCATGCTCTCTCGCTATTGCAATGCCATTGTATAATCAACAACAGCAGTGGTCAATGCACTGCGCCATTAACTCGGTGGACCTGAGTTCAATTCCCGGTAATCGTCACCGCCAGTGGCGAGTAATAATCTGAACGAGTCCTGGAGCCTCGCCTTTGCAGACCTGCGATAACCAGCGTGGTGAAGTATAGTCAAGCAAACCCCACAACCAACACTGTGTGGAGTGGTTTTAATTCAGCAGTGCACTGACAAAGCGCTGTGAAAATTATCGCTAATACAGTATTAACATATGTCCCCCAAACCAATGCAGTAAATTGTTGCAAGCTAACAACTGCTTTATAGAAAAATCTATCGCCTGTAATATAAACAAGAATGTTGTTTATATTATCCGTAAAATACTGATATAGAAACACAGCGATACAATACAATGACAAGCAATAATGTGGTGAAGTATATACTTTATGCGAACTCCCAACTTATGCTTTAAAATGTATATAAATTGTTATGGTTGACTGAGCATTTAAGTGTAATTTATACTGCCACCTTAATTGAGTTTAATTAAAAAGGACCTTCAGTGGTGATATTTTGCATTACATATTCAGAAAATTATACTGTTTAAGTAAAAAATGCAAAGGAAAGTGATGAAACTTGACGCTAAAGAGAGAAACATTTGAATTCTCAACATAGCTCGGCAGCAGTCAGATAGTGTTAGAGTTGCCTATGCACATTTTAATAACTTGACATGAAAACATTATATTACGTGATGAATATGCACTTTTGCAATTACATTTCCAGATGGCATCGCTCCATGAGAAATATGATGAAAGGTGAGGGAGTAGATTCTGGCAGGCAGGTTACATTATAAACTAAAAAAATCTTCTGAATTTTACAGGTCGCAAACAAGCATCTGCTTGTGTAGTTACGTTTTTATCTCTCTTTAATTTACTCAATGTTTGACCTCACCCAAGGCAGATTCATTCATCAGCTGCACTCAACGGTAGTTTATTCCAATATGCTGCCACCTATGTTTTTCACGACTGTCTGGCTTATTGATGTTTGGGAAACTCTGAGGTTAGATGATCTCAGATTAGAACGAATCAACCAACCTCACCCAACTCTCCTGATGACGCCTGGGGTCCGATTCGTGCAGTTTGTGGCAGAATCGCGAAATATTTGTTTTAAAAAAACGTCTCCAACGTTTTACAATTCATGTGGTGGCTGATTCTACACACACACAACACATCTATTCTATCAATACTCTTGACACAATTTCGTAATGGCCCAAAGTCGGGTGACGTTCGTGGCGGAGTCTATCACAGAATGTTTCCACAAATATGCAGAATCTCTTTAAGCAGGATTTGGGGGAGAGACTTATGGGGGGTGGGGGGGCGCTGGTGATCAATTTCACACAAATCCAAACGCATGTTTGGAGCTTCCAAACCGCACAATATTTCCGAATTTGTAAGGAAACTTCAGGGCAGGTTTTTTTTGCTGCTTCAAAGTTTTGGATAGCACCCGAATGGAGGCTCACACCCACGTGATCATTTATCAATGAAGAAACTCACACACACTGCCATGTGTGCTTGTGTGTGAGATGGCCAAAGCCTGATTGGTCGCTTTGGTCCATCGGTTGGTCAAGCGTGCTGACATCAGCACTCACGAGCCCCGATTCCCATCTGCACTCCCTCGGCTGTTGATTGGCAGACCGATTGTTTTACCACAATGGGACTCCATCTATTCCCCATGGTGAATGGGGCCAAAAACTGATTAGTGAATGTGACAGAATCGCTATGTTGAACTTCTTTCGCACCGTATGTAACAAACCGTGCTGATCGGAGGTGTGGAGGAACGACAACAAACTAATCAACAAAAAGCAGTTCTAAAGAAATTCGTTTTCAATCTAGATTTAAAAGTGCATAGCTCCAGTGGCTTCCTAATATCGGAAGGAAGAGCATTACAGACGGCCGCAGAAGCGTATCTGACAGCGCGCGATGCAGTGACCGTCTTTGTTCAATTGTCAGCCATTTGCGGCAAGAACATTGTGTGTAATGACTGCGACCTTATAATGTATTTATTTGGCAACTGGAAGCCAATGCAGCTTAGCGAGCACTGATCAGACATGGTCAGATCTTGCAATACCCGTCACGACACGTGTCATGACTAAAAGTCTCACACTAACACAGCCACCATCGCTCGTGTCCTCGATGTGGCAGTGGATCTGCGATCTTACATTGACATTCTAATCTCTCACAATACAATGGCCACCTCCACGCCGTCGTCGTGGAGGTAGCAATCTGACTTTACATTTACATGAAAATTTCTCACTTTAACATCACTAGCCCCGCCCACTTCGTTTATGACCATTGGGCTACACCCATTTAAAACCTTTAAAAACAGCCTGCCTTAGCAGCTTTCCCACTCTTTTTTATCTTGATGACGATTGCTTGTGTTGCAATCGAACCGTCGTGATTTTTATGTTATTATTTTCTATATACTTACCGAAAGACCCAAAGAGTATGGAGATGGAGGTTGTAATGTTGTTGTTGAAATAAAAAAATAAAGAATGCACACACACAATAAATGAAAAGCAAATCAGCATCCTTTACTACAATAACTGTCTTGCCTTACGGCAGATGTGGAGCGTATGTATGCAGGAAGTTCCTGTTTTTGTTGCTAATTTTGGTCACGTGACCAGGAAGTGACGACGTTAGATTTTTAATGAACCACGCGGGCATCTGCCATCTTACTGATCATTCAAGATGGCGGCACGCATCGCATCTTAGTGAGACCACAGCCGCACTTGTCCATTGTGGGAGCTTAAGAAGCATTGTCTGTAAGTTTGTTTATATTCCTATAATATTGGCAATGCTGTTGTAATGTTGGAATGACCGTTATAGTGATGTAAATGCCTTTATGGTGCCGTTAAGTTGTTGTAGTAAATACGAGGCCTAGTTAGTAACGAAGCCTGCAACTTTCCTTATTGTGGATGTTACTTGTGATTTAGTAGGTCGAGTCAGACTTGTGCCCAGGTGGCTATGTTGCGATCCTGAGAGTAAAGATGATGAAGTATCTCATCCACAGTTTAGTGTTATGTGTAATGCTGTACCTTTGGGGTGCAGTGGGATGAATACCCGATGTGCCTGTAAGCAACGCACTGGCTTGTGCTTTTGTCTAGTTCAGTGGTAATGTAGGGGCCTGGTCTGTCCAGGATCTATTGCTATCTAAGACAATGTTCTGATGCTGTGGTATTCATTGTGTTGGTGTTTCCGGATTATAGCAGATGCTGTATCTGTGTTTTCTCACCAGTTTTACCTTGTTACAATCAATAAATGACGATTGGAGTTGGACGTTCATCCTGGCTCCGAGGGTTTATTGAACGCAAAGTTATATACTCGACTAGCGGTGCAACGCAGCGCACAGCGAGGCCGAGATAATAACAATGGTGTAAATTATGTAGAATTAGTTAAACATAGAGGGAGGGGTGATCATTTGGGACCCAGGAACGCAACCCTATTTTTCCCAAACGGTCTTATTTTGTTGAACAGTGTCGCCCAACACGGCATTTTCCAGGAACGTAACCCCCGTGTTAAGTGAGGCTTGCCTCCACAATATTGTATGCGTTATCTGATGCATCTTTTGACTTTAATTATTATTGGTTAAAAAGCAAACACAACTCTTACTTCTTCTGACGTTGAAATAATCAGTTGTATTTTAAGCATTTTTTTATTCTCTATAACCACATTGACTTTCACAAATGGCACATCTTATTACATTTGCATTTTCTATGAGCTTATTTACCTTAAAACATGTGTATCTAATTAGTTTCGATATCGCTGTAACATGTAACTGGAAACATTGCCAGATGTTTGCACACTCTGTAAATATATATAGCAGCATATGCACATGCCGTGCAAGATAGATATGTATTAGAATTGGTTATTTTTTACCTCACTTGAAAACCCTGCTCCAATTGTGGAGTGGTATGCCCATATAAATGAAAAAAAATAAAGGTCTTAGTTATGTGTAGAAGGCCCTTGCAGTTTAAAAGCAAAACGGTAATGTTTTCATAATCTGTTGAATAGGGACATGCATTACGCACAAACACTCATATACTGTATTTCACGTTTAATATAGTGAAGTAGTTAACATCTCGCCACCATTGTACCTATAGATACTGCTGGGTGGGCAAAGGTGGGAGAATTTATTCCAGAAACTTGTGCCATTGTTTCAACTGCCGCAATAGAAGAAGGAATCAAACCAGAGACCTCTGAAGAGATGGTGTAGTGTTGTCAAGATTAAATTGCTCCAGCTCCATGATAATGCTATTTACATACAGTGCTCGACTATCTGTTATGATCGTTATTGATTCAATACCGGTTAGGAGAGTGAATTTACATAATGTGATTATCATTACTGAACAAAACAATCAAATTACTGCATGATAGGCACTGCATGTATTATAGCCACGTAACACTGGAGAACAGTGTCAGGATTAAATGACATTGAACGAGCAGATGATTGAATTCGCTGAAAATGCCATAAAGGTTAAAAGCACCACTGTAAGTCTTAGTAGTGTGCATCGAAAGCAAGGCAAAGTGGATTACTGAGTTTTAAGTAGGTATTATAATACTATTAATAACACCATTTATAGCAGGCACATGTTTCAGCCTGAATAGGTAACATCATGATCAAGTGAGAGCCTGAACAGGTGTAGGCATGATCAGGTGAGGGCTGGAACGGGTGAGAGCCTGAGGTCAGAGCTTAAACGGGTGATAGCCTGAACAGTTGATAGCCTTAAACGGCTGCTTGAAGGTGGATGGTGTTCGGATCTTTCGTGTGTACAATGGAAAATAGAGACTTATACAGCTACGGAGAAGCGCCACTGAGCTCGGACGGTGCTGCTTCTATGTATAATGAATAGATTATTAGACTTCTCCAGTACATCTATTTACATATACTTTCTGGGTAGGTTAACTGGGTCCCTTTAATTCCATGATATTTCTTATGTTCTTATAAAAACTGCAATTGCTTGCAGCTGTGTGCCATTTCGTTTTATTGGCTCCAATGAGCAACCGTTTGCTGTCAAATCAGTATCTTATTGTATGTGATGTTTGTGATAACAACTGGCAATTAAAAAACATCGTATTTATATTTATCACAGTAGACCTTTGTTCCTGACAAGAAGTGTATCAAATTTAATTATCAATTGAGGCATTAATAATAAAATGCAAACCACAACCAGCGAACTGCCACAATTACTCTACAATGGCTGACCAATAGATACACTTAAATGTTTTGTAAACATTTGATCTTATTTTCAAGAATGTATCAGCAAGAAACGCTCTTGGGTTTTTTGTTGATCGTGGGGCATTTAGCTCGTGCATCATCAATTCATGTTCTACATTTTACAATGTACGGTCTGGTTGTTTTTGTCTATCCACTGCTGGATGAGGGCCTCCCGACAACTTGGTGAAGATGGAGGGAATGCATACCAACAATTGATTTTGCTGCACCGCCCTCTACTACTACTCATAATTCCTATAACACATGTCTTTTGAACATTGTGGTTACCTATCCAAGCACTGGCCTGGCTCAATCCTGCTTAGCGTCAGAGATGTAATAATAGTTTTTATTTATTTTATTTATAATCATTATCAGCATCAGCAACAACAACTCAGGAATAATGACCAATGGCAGCAGTAACAGCATCATCGTAATATTTTATCCTTCATTATATTGTCTTCATCTTCCTTTGTCTTAATGCCATGAGTGCCATCGTTACGTGTTTGGTGGAGGATCGCATGCACATACCACTATGAGCAGAGGTCAATTAGAAATGTTGAAATGTCAGTATGAAACCTATGCGTCTTGCAGTCCACATTCACTGCAGTTTCGTTTCTTCTTTGTGGAAATATTGTTGTATACAGTTCATGTGCCAGAGTAGAAATTCGTACCACCCAAGGTAGCACAACTTTAGCAGTACGGAATTATTTACGTCATAATGAGAGTGAACTGCTTGGTATTGAATGGTTATCACATATGTAATGGGTTCCGGAGACAATTGTAGAAATAAATTCTTTATACGATACCACACTCCAACAGTCCTGATACTCTGTTACAGCCTAGGGACACAGCCTAGAGACACAGCCTACTCTGGCTACGCTCTCGGGTCCTCCGGTTACAATTACCCTAGGGGAGGCTACCTGACCCGACCCAGCCAAGGTGCGGGTCGAGACTCTGGCTTCCTCGGAACTCGCCCTTACAAGAACGTAGAACCGGGAGTCCTAAAGTCCCACCATTGGCCTGCACAGCGTCCCGGCCCTGACAAGGACAAGCGGGGCGAGGGCGTCCAGGGTCCTAAGCTGGCTGCTCTTGGGTCTTGAGCTGCGACCGGTCCCGATTGGCTGGGGAGGTCCCCTTTTATGCCCCTTTGCCCATCGAGGGGAGGCATTGCGTGGGATCGTAGATCCCCCGCAGCCCCCCCCCCCCCCCCTTGGCGGTACGGGGCACCCTTGCAGATGGACCTCGTCTACCACTGCCGGTAAGTGTGGCCCATCTACGGCACTACACGTACATGCACTGTTATGGCCACACAAATAAACAGGAAATACCAAAGCAATGCCAATTGGCTTACGGTCCAAACAAGTTAAATATATGGTCTCGGTTCTTGGAATAATAGGAAAGGGTACCGCTCTGAAAAGTGGTGGTATGACATACAGTGAGGGAAAAAAGTATTTGATCCCCTGCTGATTTTGTACGTTTGCCCACTGACAAAGAAATGACCAGTCTATAATTTTAATGGTAGGTTTATTCGAACAGTGAGAGACAGAATAAAAACAAAAGAATCCAGAAAAACGCATGTAAAAAATGTTATAAATTGATTTGCATTTTAATGAGGGAAATAAGTATTTGATCTCCTCTCAATCAGAAATATTTCTGGCTCCCAGGTGTCTTTTATACAGGTAACGAGCTGAGATTAGGAGCACACTCTTAAAGGGAGTGCTCCTAATCTCAGGCTGTTACCTGTATAAAAGACACCTGTTCACAAAAGCATTCAATCAATCAGATTCCAAACTCTCCACCATGGCCAAGACCAAAGAGCTCTCCAAGGATGTCAGGGACAAGATTGTAGACCTACACAAGGCCGGAATGGGCTACAAGACCATCACCACGCAGCTTGGTGACAAGGTGACAACAGTTGGTGCGATTATTCGCAAATGGAAGAAACACAAAATAACTGTCAATCTCCATCGGCCTGGGGCTCCATGCAAGATCTGACCTCGTGGAGTTGCAATTATCATGAGAACGGTGAGGAATCAGCCCAGAACTACACGGGTCACCAAGAAAACAGTTGGTAACACACTACGCCGTGAAGGACTGAAATCCTGCAGTGCCCGCAAGGCCCCCCTGCTCAAGAAAGCACATATACATGCCCGTCTGAAGTTTACCAATGAACATCTGAATGATTCAGAGGACAACTGGGTGAAAGTGTTATGGTCAGATGAGACCAAAATGGGGCTCTTTGGCATCAACTCAACTCGCCGTGTTTGGAGGAGGAGGAATGCTGCCTATGACCCCAAGAACACCATCCCCACCGTCAAACATGGAGGTGGAAACATTATGCTTTGGGGGTGT
The DNA here is from genome assembly GCA_014621495.2 of Entosphenus tridentatus. Taxonomy (NCBI): domain Eukaryota; kingdom Metazoa; phylum Chordata; class Hyperoartia; order Petromyzontiformes; family Petromyzontidae; genus Entosphenus; species Entosphenus tridentatus. Next base: position 3,383,596 of record CM025625.2, read on the forward strand.
TTTTCTGCTAAGGGGACAGGACAACTTCACCGCATCAAAGGGACGATGGACGGGGCCATGTACCGTCAAATCTTGGGTGAGAACCTTCTTCCCTCAGCCAGGGCATTGAAAATGGATCGTGCATGGGTATTCCAGCATGACAATGACCCAAAACACACGGCCAAGACAACAAAGGAGTGGCTCAAGAAGAAGCACATTTAGGTCCTGGAGTGGCCTAGCCAGTCTCCAGACCTTAATCCCATAGAAAATCTGTTGAGGGAGCTGAAGGTTCGAGTTGCCAAACGTCAGCCTCGAAACCTTAATGACTTGGAGAAGATCTGCAAAGAGGAGTGGGACAAAATCCCTCCAGAGATGTGTGCAAACCTGGTGGCCAACTACAAGAAACGTCTGACCTCTGTGATTGCCAACAAGGGTTTTGCCACCAAGTACAAAGTCATGTTTTGCAGAGGGGTCAAATACTTATTTCCCTCATTAAAATGCAAATCAATTTATAACATTTTTTACATGCGTTTTTCTGGATATTGTGTTATTCTGTCTCTCACTGTTCAAATAAACCTACCATTAAAATTATAGACTGATCATTTCTTTGTCAGTGTGCAAACGTACAAAATTAGCAGGGGATCAAATACTTTTTTCCCTCACTGTATACCAACTATTAATTTACCATCAATTTTCACTGATAAAAAAACCCATCAACACTTGTGTCAATTACTCTGGTTTTTAAAAGAAAAAATAAATAATATGTGACGTATTAAGCAGCAATGTCCCTTCTTCACAGCACATAGAGCGGCCAGAGAGGTGGAGTTATTGAATAATGTTCTGAGTTTGTTTTAATTTGTGCTTGTGCACCACTGCCAATGTATTATCACCAAATAATGTAATAATAATTATTATTAAATAATCTGTTAAATTTACGCTTCGTAAAATGCCATTGTATATTCTACAGAGTCTAGGCAAAATAATACAGTGTTTGAATCTGCTTGAGAATAGATCATATTCGATAGTTCGAGTATGTGCTCTAATAACTAGCCATGATGATGAAAAAGACCAAATATACGAGGACAGTGCATTACTTTAATGCAACAGTAGGCCAAAGGTCCAAGAGCCGGAAAGATTGTTCGTACATTTGGCATTTGGGTGAGGAAGAACCACCCAGTAATCGTGCAACGCTGGGCCGCCGATGGCATGTGGTTGGTACCGTTGGACCAACGTTTGCCCAACAATGTTGGCGGACCAACAACGTTCGAATTTTCCTGTTCATCTGCTAGAGCAGGGGTCGGTAACCTTTGGCTCTGGAGTCACGTGCAGCTCTTGGTAGACCGCTTCGTGACGTCATTTATTAACGACCGCCATCTCGTATTCACACGGCATTGCGGTTCTCTAAATATTTTTGTTGTTGTTACCGGATTCGAACAAAAATGGCTCTTCTTGTTCTGCTTTGAAAACCCATTTATTTAAAGTGGCCTTCCCTCTTTAGTTTGGTCGGTTGCCTGGGTTCTGTTATTCTTTCCTGCTTATATATATAGGTTACTAGCGGTTAGTACCCGGCGTTGCCCGGGCTAAAAAGGCAGACACACATGTAGTTACACACAGAAATGGACTAACACATACATATATAGACTGAACAACAACAACAACCGCCATTGGCCACTAAGTGGCGGTGACGTCACAACAATGCTTGTGCCAGGCTATGTGCATCTTGAGGCCACGTGAAGTGTCGAACGCCCGCTGGCAAGAGGTCACGGGGCAAACCCAGATGGCACAGGTCGACTGACTGAGATGACTGGCTGATGCACCACCCGTGGCCCCTGCTGTGGCAACTTTCTGTGCTTTAGCCACCCGGCGCTCTGCTCGTTGTTGTGAGTGTCGCTCCTCCATCCTCCATTGTTGTTTGAGGGTGACTGCCTCCAACTGGCCAGTAGCGTTCTTCAGGAGCCTCCTCCACAGTGGCCGATCTTGACACGGCTGGTACCAGTCATCCGCAAGTGGACTCAGCTCCAAGTCCTCCTGTAGTACATCACTCCATGTCTTCTCCAGCCCGTGCCGTGCCCGTTGAGCCTCCTCGATCCGGCGGAACAAAAGCTGTTTAGGCATGCGGTGGCTGGCCATGCGGGCTACATATCTCAGGCAATGCAGCCTTGCCTGCCGGAGATCACCGATGGGACTTTGTCCACATCTTTCAAGGATTTGTGAGCTCCTCACACAATGCAGCCTGGTTAAACCCAGGATGGATCGTAGGTAGGCCAGCCTAAATGTTTCTAACCGGCGAAGATGTTCCATTAGGGGGGTCCAAGTTTCACAAGCGTAGAGAAGGGAGGGAATGACCATGGGCGAGAAGACCTGAAG
>CM025625.2:3386341-3415407 GCA_014621495.2 Entosphenus tridentatus
ATGTTTTATTATTTTTATTATTTTATTACTTCCCTTCTACGTGACTTTACCGAAAAAACCAAGAAGAGGTACATCTGTAATATCAACAGCATATATTTTATTTACATCACATATTTTACACTGAGTCGAATATATATATTCGGGGTGAAGTGGTTGTGCAGCGGTTGAGCACACTATGTGACCAGTTACCTGAGTGATGTCTGAACTGGTCCCAGGCACTCCCCCTTCACCAGCCCACATTGACCAGCGTGGAGAAGTATGGAAACAGTCCCCACGAACGAAAAGCATAACGAGGCCTTCACTCAGCAGTGGATTGACAAAGGGCTGTACATTGTCATCATTATTTTGCATTTAAAGCTTTTATAAACCAACGTTATGCACATGGAATGTATTAAATAAGAAACACGTGTAGGCAAACGCCTCCAAAATCCCGACTTGAATCTAAAAGCAAATGCTCCTTTAATTTGATAAATTACAACTATTTAAATTATGATTTTGATTTAGTACATTATCCATCAAGTTGCATTGGCTCAATGAAAATGTTTTTTTAATGTGAATGTATTTAAAGAATAATATACATTTTTTCAATCCAAATACGTCAATTGAAAACAAATTACAGCACTAAAATGTGATCAAGACAAGTGCAGCAATCTGTGAGACAGTTTAATTAATGTTACATTCAATAAACAGCTGGATAAAATGCATGCTCAGAAAATGTGTTTGTTTTTAATTGCTTCTTTCCATCTGAATAAAATCGGCCTTTAATTGGAGAAAAATAAAACCCAAGTCATCAAAATAATGCGTAATAAACATTATTACTCGTACTATTGTTTAATTATTTAAAGGACCATTTATAAATATGTTAATGTCAACATTGTGATAGCGAGAAGCGGTGGCACGCTTATTAGAGCACTGTGCTGTTAACCCGGAAACATGGGTTCGATTCGTGACCAGTCCTGCACCACCACCACCCTTCAAAACACACCACTGACCACTGAGGTGACGTATGGCCAAACATAACATGGGGAGCCCTTCATCTAGCAGCAAGTCACCAAAGGGATGCGAATTATTTATATCCATTGGCATTTCTAAATTGGCAGAGAATGTTGCTTGATTTGAGATTACTTTGTGAATATCCCGTACAATATAAGCTTCCTATTGGTGAAATTGTAGGTGGTGAAATGTTTTCTGGCATTGACTGACCTTGCCAGACACCATGGTGCATAATCATAAATAATGCAAATATCGTATGAGACCCTTTGCCCACGTCCCTAGATGTATTATTCTCTACATTTGTAATGTATGAAATGCGTACATGGTACTATACTCCAGCTGGGCACTGGTGGGTATGCATGGCTGTGATCTAAAACTTTGGAGGTCTCCAAGCTTGCCCGAGTATAGAAGTATAACAAGTGGATTCGTGTATGTTCATCTCCATACCATATGTACAGAGATTGAGTGTTACCCCCTCTTACATGCATGAATTTGTTTTTCTTCTGGGGATTCTGGTTTCCTTCCATATGTATAAATACTCATTGACGGAGTTGGTCTACCTCCCAGCATAGGACCTCAGAGTTCGGGAAATTGTTGCCACCCAGTTCTGACAGCCTTCCCACTTGTCTGTGATTTCCCATCTCTCTGTGTAAAAATGGTGCCCGTCACAAATTGTATGGTTTTTTGAGATGACATTTTAACGAATTGCGCTGTATTCATGTAAAACATAATTATAACTCGGAATTGCATTTAAACTAAACTCACAAGCACACTCTCACTCTCAGAGCAGGCACACTCATAATCATACTCCCACGGCACTCTCACAACACGCACACTCACAATCATACTCTCACAGCACTATTACAATAGGTGCACTCATAATCACACTCCCACAGCACCATCACAACAAGTACACTCACAATCACACTCTCATTCTTACAACAGGCACACTCACAATCGCACTCTCACAACAGGCACACTCACACTCTCACTCTCAGAGCAGGCACACTCATAATCACACTCCCACGGCACTCTAACAACACGCACACTCACAATCACACTCTCACAACAGGCACACTCACAATCACACTCCCACAGCACCATCACAACAGGTAAACTCACAATCACACTCTGACTCTGAGAACAGGCGCACTCACAATCACACTCTGACTCTCAGAACAGGCGCACTCACAATCACACTCTCACAACAGGCGCACTTACAATATTACTCTCGCATTCAAATTGCAGTCACAACATAAACCTAACTTCAACGCAACAATCGCTAAACCTCACTTTAACATCAACTTAAATTTTGTGTTTGTTATTATCGCCTGCTAAGTTCGCCAAACACACCAAATTGCCACTGGTAATACAGGGGTATAGCGCAAAGGGCACAATGCTTCAGACAGCAGAGCAGTGTTTAAATCACCTGCGTGTGTGTACCCCGGCACTGGCCTGGCCCTCGTAAAGCGAGGTCGGAAATACCCACGGGGCTATATACCAAACGGTTAAACAATCTTTTTTTTTTATCTCACCAGGTAAGGCCCACTGAGCTACATAGAGCTATTTTTCAGAATCGACCTGGCTAACACAAATGATAGCTCAACTACGTTGCTTACCGTGTCGAAATCCATAGCAGCCAAATGCTCTAAACGCATGTTGATTGTAAGTATGGAGGGAAAAACTCGGCTAATCCGGAGAAAATTCCACACGTCCACGTGGAGAGCATGCACACTCCAAATACAGAGGCGTCAGGGTCCGAATCGAACACACGTACTACTGTATACCAGGCGAGTGAGTTAACATGTCGCCACCGCAGTAACATCTGCGGTGCAAAATAGCCGGATTCGTGATTACCCATTGCAATTATTGAACGTATAATGGAATAAAATGATGAAATAAAGAGACGGATGAGAGCATCTTGGAGTTATTTTGCAAAAGTGAACTCAATAATGAAAAACAAACATACCAGTGTGCCTAGATGGATATTAACGAATGCAATGGAATACCAGCTGAAAGATATCTCAAAGGGACATGAGGAGACGTATACTTGGAAATAAATCGAGAGGTTGAAAGCAGAGCAAATGCGGCGCTGTGAACCTGACGACCTCAGCTCGATTCCCCACCACGCCTAACATCAGTGGTGAGTGTTCTCTGAATTGATCTCGAGACCCTTCCCTTAAGCAACTCACACTGACCAGCACGTTACAGGAAGGTAAAATTAAATAAAAACTCCACGAACTACTCTGTGTGGGAAGCCCACAGTGGATTGAGATGGCTACCTCAAAGACCTTCGGTAGGGTGTTTCACACATGTTTGTGGTCCACCAACCAGGTGCGCATAACCAGCTGGTGTATATAACCAGCTGGTGTGAGCTATAATTATTTTAGAGAAATTTTTTTATATTTGGAAAATATCAGTGACTCATTCAACTGAGAAATGGGGTTGTGCTCATTTGTATAGGTAACCCCTACATTCACACATCATGTGCCATTCTCTCCTCAATCATGACTGCTATTGACTTCCTGAAAAGTTATTCTCGCGTTGTCAATCCTGGAGGGTGGTGCCCCGCTGAGTGAACCCATGACCGCGAGGTGAACTCGCGAACTGTCAAGCAATCCGCCCGAGTGGCATGCATATTTCACGAAACATGAAGACATATGGCCTAAAAAAAACACGCATTCTGGTCGAGATTAATACAAAAAATGATTATCGTTAAATTATTTCCCATGTACTATGTGCCGGTGTTGCATAGGCAAAAATAAGCGCTGGTAAGCAAGCATGTAATTGTGCAAATACCCTAAAGGGAAAATGCGGAGAAGCTGACAAACTGCTTGACGTAGACACGCCACTGTGCACACGAGGCTAAGTGTAGCAAGAAACTCGTTTATTCACGCAATTAATGTGTGCGCGCGTGTGTAAAATGCACACGCCACACTCCGCTTCCTAATTACAGTGACGGTGGTGAAGTGCGTCGATAGCGAAAGCGCCTTGCCGCAAAAATTGCAATTTGGGTTTAGTTCAGCCAGCTTGTGTTGCGTTTGAGCTCTTGTGAACACTACAAGCGAACGGGGCTTTGGCCACTGATGCCCTCTGAGAAATCTCGCACTGCACTCGAACCCCAGACCAATAAATATGAAAACGACGTGTATACAAGTCCTACTTGACAGGCCCTTTCACACTTACGTCTGAGACCCTTGCCCTCCATGTCCCCCATTCCAGGGTGAGATCAACCGTGGAGGCTGGAAGGTTGGACTGGTTTTCAATTCTAAATAAGTGTCTGCAGAAAATTGAGCATCGTACACCTGAGTGCCTGTTGTTATATGGTTGTTTTGTTCACAGCCTTGCGGGACATTTCATTTGTTTTTCGAGGGGATTTTAACATTGAGTATTTCGCTCTTGTTCCACTGCAGCATTTGTTTTGCCGCATTTTACACTGCCCATTCGCTTCCATTGTTATGCAACCAGTCCTAATGCAACCAGTATGTATCCATATGCTCTTGTGCAGGGCAGCTGTAATGTTCCCAATGCGGGTATCATCTCAGCTAAAAAAGCTCTAACATCATTTCCCTGTGATGTATTGTACCGAGATCGTGTGGGAGTCACCCACATGCAGGGCCATGAAGTTGCTACATGAGGCGGAACGATACGTAGGTTGATGTGATGATGCATTATTACGAGTGTATTTTCCTCCTGGCACTCGGGGTTCTTCTCACTCTGAAAAATGCACACAATGGAAATGGACAAATGCATCGAAGTAGATTCGTCTCTTGAGACTTTGTTGAAGTTTTCTGCATAACCAAATATACATATCTCATTTTTATTTCATAGTTCAGGGCAGACTTGTGACACGGCAGCTCATTAACGTGCAGTATTTTTGATGGACATATATACTACCAACTGTGGTCTATCCACTGCTAGATGAGGGATTGGTACATCTCATATTTTCTCAAATTGAGCTAATACAGGAAGTAACCAAATACCTGAACAAATGTGGGCTGAAAAGTTTGGCTCAGGCTAAATATGCGCAAAACAAACTTCAGGTATAGCAAGTCTGCTGAACAAAGCAAATGTATGTATGTTGAACTTATTTCGCACTGGGCGTAGCCAAGCGTGCTAATCGCAGGGATACACCTGAAAAACACAACAAAGTTTTGTATACCTATGGACATGTTTGAAGGTGGACCAGGAAAAATATATATATAAAACAAAAAGACAAGTGATAGCAGGGTGGAGCAGTTTAGAATGAACTGCATTTGATTATGGAACGCAACATACAGATGCGCCTAAATAAGAAATGTTTACATCATTGGATATTACCTGCTATCGCATTTGGATTGGAAACAGAGACTGACAAATAATATATAGAACAATAATATATGCAAGATCTAGATTTCCATCCTGTAGTGCAACATAAATATTATATATATAGAAGGCATACCGTCGTGACATATTACGGAACCAAATTATTATATATATACAAAAATACATTTACAGATCATTTAGGAACATGGGATTTTATCAATAGCACGGGTACACGGTAAACACATTCGTTGGTGATCCTGCATCGTCATGGTGCACAATTAACAATAAAACTCAACACATTCATCAATAGCGCGGTGGCCTTTGCAAAGACAAATATAATATATGACGTTTTGGGCACTGACCCTTCTTCAAAGCAGATACAAATCACGAAATGTATTATACCAAATTTAAGTATGTCATGATTGCTTGATACGCAGTAATCGGGTGAATAATAAACCTTCGGTAAATATACATTTTTAGTGTAAGGTATATTTAAAGGTAAATTGAAAAATAATGATTTTAAGAACAATAATTTTAAATAAAATTACCTAAAATACCCTTTTGAAATTACTTTTACATTTCCTACTCGGCACTACGACGGAAATTAAGTCAATGGCAATAATTGCATGTTAAATACCGAACGCATCATTAAAAAATATACACTATGTATAATTGCATTATTACTTTACTGTTCATAAGTCCCCCCCGCCCCGTAGGACAACGGAATTAGAGACCGCTACTTCCACGTTAACAATAAAATACGCACCCAATGTAATACTTGTAATGACCATTCTCTTGATTTCTTCATATGCCTGCATACAAATGAAATATCCATCCACTGATAGAATAGCGTAAAGTATAGCGTCATGCTGTGTCCTCATAGATTAAACTTTTATTTGGTTAATTTACGCCAGACGTGTTTGTACTCTGTGTGCACACACGCGGTGAAAGATGGTGCTTTCTACACCGCAGACTTTTTAAACGAACACACAATCGCAGGGTTTGTTGTTTCCGAGAGATGCAGTGCTCTGTCTTGCACTGAATGTAAATACTGATTGCACTTAGTGATATTCTTGGGACAAACTGATGCGTGTAGCGGTGAAGGGACTTAAAGCCACAATGCATGTCAGCGCACGGCTAGGGTGTGGACATTTCAATGCATATTTGACCAGCACAAAGCGGCACGAAGAATGGCTTTACCTCTCTTCTCAATCCTTCCCTCAAACCCATCTGACCTCCCACTTACACCAACCCCGAGGCGAAGAAAACCTTGAAGAAATCTGTTCAAAATTGCTTGAACATAGGCATGAAAAAACGACAGCCTGTAAAATACATTCATTGCACACTATGGTATAATCAGGTTATTGCTGGTAAATATAACATTAAATGACGATATGTGTTTATATTTAAAAAAATGAAACTTTTTTTTGTATTACCAGGTAAGGCCCACTAAGCTTTGTAACTCTTTTTCAGAAGCGATCTGGCCGCAAAAGATAGCCCAAGAAAGTGGCTTATCATTTGTAAATTTATAGCGGCCTAAATACTTTCAACGCATGTTTCTAAATCTGGAGGGAAAAACCGAAGGACCCGGATAATAATCCATGTAACCACGAGGAGAACATGCAAACTCCAAATATACAGCAGGCGCCAGGGTCGGGATCGAACCCACGACTTCCTGTATACCAGGCGAGGTAGTTAACATCTCGCCACCGTAACACCCATATACTATGGCTTTATAACCCAAAGTGAGTGATATTCTTTATCTTATTTTTGTATATTTTCTCATGGTTGACTATGCTGTGTGCTAAAGTCAAAGACTGCCTAATACACAATTGTGCAGTTGTAGCTTTCTGCGCAAACGAACCTCGCGTGAACGCAGCGACCGGCGGGGGGCGGGCCCCGCCCGATGCATACACGACAGCACAGCATCGGTATTAAACATGTATGGCCATTACCAACGGTGACAAGCCCCTTCACACTTTAACACGGATGCCACTCCAAATTACGCCTCCGAATCATGATGTGTTTGTTCTCCTGGAAAATGCACACCTTTTTACCACCTCACAATTTGACACAAGTAATGCACGAACGTTGCTTTTTTTTATAAAAATGTTAAATGTGTGCCCGGACGCCTCCGATCGATCCCTAACGTTGAGGGTGTATTGCGCCGAGCTTGTTACACGTTCACTGATGCCCCTTCCCTCTTTTTGAAATCTACTTTGTATTCTGGGTTCTTTAAAGACAATACAATCAAACGTATAACAAAAAATAATTGCAATGTGTAATTTCCCATGGCTTTCTTGAGATGTACTTAACAGCGAGGATAAGAAAACTACTCCAGCGAGTGAGTGGGTGGTCACATTACACACAAAGAAAAATATTCCCCTTGTAGCCTTAACAGACTTTTAGGACAAGTGCTGTTAATAAACACCTATGGAGGCAGGCACGATACACGAGGAGGTGGCTGGCTAGTACCACGCCCAACCACATTTGTCTATCCAGTGGTAATATTTACACACTGCACCAAGTACTCATTTCAGGCTGAGTCCACCTATAGGAAGTCCAGGACCGGTTCAGATAATCGTTAATGGCTTTGACCGTCAGCTGCAATTGCACTCAGGTTCGTAGCGCGCCGCGCTAAACTGCTGCACTACCACTACCCCGAACACACACTCACACGTGCACACACGTAGCTTGCATGCCTCAGACTGTTATATTGTTTTTGAAACCTCAATGTGCCACTGCATGAAATGTAACTATTAAGTATGACCAATATGCAAATTAATATCCATGCATAAATTATTATTATGCTCATTGTGATTCATCGGAATATATTCATATATGAGATGAGAGTGAATATTATACCCAAGTGGAATGACGGTTAGAGCTGGAAGGGCATGCGTTCAGGGCTTTGCTCAGCTCATATTAATTTACACGTACCACTTTATGAGTAATCAGTAGTGCTCATACTTTTTATAGTCTGTCCCACGCCATAAGAATGGAGAATTTCCATATTGGGCTCAAATAAATTAGAGAGATATACAAACGAGGTACAAAAAAATATGAGACAAAACGAAATAGATTGTTGAGTCAAATCAAGGTAGTGAATTAATTACCGAAGGGGTTAATCGTTGCACCTCGACAAATAATATGTCCAAGGTTGGCACGTAAATTTGAGCTTCATCGCGTTATTGTCCATTGCAAGCAAAATGTTGCTGTATTTGAAAAAAATACAATGATAACAATATATGAATAATGGAGTGCAAACGTATTCCATTGTGTATGCCCATTGTTTCCTAGGTAGATTTAACTATGTATTTCAAAGATCCATAATAAATGACATCCTGTCCCGATGATTGCGGACTGAACTGTATCTAGGTATCTATTTTGCTTAACTTTTAGGAATGCTATTGAGTGCATATCACATTAATTAGTTGGGGTGCTTTGCTGACAGATATTATATTGTTTGTTCTGAATGTTATAATGTATTTTGATCACTTTGGTGAAAGTAAACTTTGTTCTGAGGTCAAAGACATCAATTATTGTGAAGTGTGTGATATGATTTGACCCTGCAAATAATTGTAATGTATTAACCTATGAAACTAATGCTCTATAAGGCACGCCCTATTGCACACCGTGCCGTGACATGCTCTTGTTAATTATAAAGTTATGTAAGTCATTTAAGCATGCGTTATTTTTCTAATTCCCATTTTTAGGTGTGTGTAGCTAATATGGGCAACTAGCAATCAAGTTGAGCTGCATTTATATCGTTTGTATGGTGGTTATGTGCCCTCTTGAAAAGGCACATTTAGAAACTGTTGATGTCAATATTGGAATGCAATCACCTGTTCTTTACCATGTTATTGCTTGCTATAAATTGTCCCTCGTACAATGGTTTTTATTCCACAGAGAAATGCATTAGATAGAATGTTACGTGGAATATTAAATCAGTCAGTTACTAGGGAACATGAGACTCATAGGAAAGCGTTAATAGTATTTGATCCTCAGAGAAATGTGGGATTTGCTTCATGAATCACCCCGCATACATCTGCCCTCGGCACCAAGTCAAAGGGTCATCCCAATCATGAGAGCAATGAGGGGTAGTATCTCCACTCGTGGACCTGAGCCAGGGATAGAAATTCAATAAATGGCATGTTCCCATGGCAACAGATCAGTCTATTCATATAAATAACACTTTTGACTTCTCACAAAGTGGTACAACTTATATTAGGCTTGTTTAACTCCAAACCAGTATTTGAGCTAATGGTCATCTGATTGCGAGTCGGTTGCTTTAATCACAGTGCCAACCATCTGGGCTAATGAAAAAACATTTTAACTAGTCATGCTTTGTGGTTAGATATTCCCTTTGTGGACTATTTATAGTAATAATTTAGGTTAAGTCATCAATCCATCACTATGTAGTGTAATAACACCAGCTGGTGCCCAGCAGCGGCAACTGTGGTGGACAAACAGTACACAAGTGAGCATATACACGGGTGTGTCGGCAGGGCAGAGGAACTGGGGCAAGGGTCATGGAAGACCCCATCTGGAAGCCCCTGGAACCTGCTCGGGGGTTCGAGAAGGGAGGCGCGGCCAGGGCGGAGCCAGGCCACGCAGGGTAGCATAAAAGGAACTGAGAACGGGAGCTCAGGGCTGTCGGTTTGGGAAGTGGACTCGTCTCGTTGTTGCTGCCATCTTCGCTAGATATTGCGCGGCCGCATAGTTGTTGGCAGTCTCGGTCAGCGCCATCAGTGTTACACAGTCATGGTTGTGTTTAGGCTAGGATAGACGACCCAGAGAGTGTACGGGTGAACCTGTGAAGTGTGAAGGTGTCAAATAAACAAGGTGCCTCCTGGAAACCCTTGTCTCCGAATCACTGACACTGCAACTGCATGAAAACCTCCCTATACAATGCCAGTAATGGGAGACTTTAGACTATACTTCAGCACGTTGGTCAGGTTTGTTTGGTGTAGGGGTCTCAGAACGAGTTTAAATGTTACATCTGCACGGACATCGATATGACGCCTCGTACCAAGGTTCAGATATACACAGGCGTTGTTCATACATCTCTACTCTACAGCTGTGAAGCTTTGACCCCTAACAATGCCACATCAGGAGCAAGTGTGACTACCAAACAGACAGTGAGACAAAGAGACAACTAACGAGTCCCAATTAAGACAAAATTGGTCTCTAGTTGTCCGTTTGTCTCACCCCTGCCTATTGGTTAGGCACAATTTAATTATTGATGGTGACTTAGGACAAGCTCAATGTAATACAGTTCCTTCAGGAATTGGGGGTGCAGCATCTTGTGTAAGGGTGAGATATTTTTGCACACAGTGCACGTTTTTGTGCCGTGTTTAAACTGATTGAATAATGGTCGATGCCAATCATGGTAAACACAATCACCTCCTTAAACTCGACAGTGTAGAACTGCAGTGTGTTTGACTAAATCATAAGGTAGGAAGTTCTAATAAGCGTCAGGGATTACTTGGAATACCTCTGGGGTTGATAAAATAAAATAAACACTTTTTTGTAGATTCACATTGGTAGTATTCTCGCTAGACTGATCCGCACCAGAGGAATATGGATTTCCATGACTGGCTTGGGACCAAAAGGAGAGGTAAGCACAAGCCCAACGATGATTTTGGTCAACGATCTGTAGTACAGCAAAGGTAATTGGTAATCGTGGTACTTTCCCAATATGATTGATTTTATTGACGATTCATCCTCCTCAGAGAGCTTGCTAAGGTGTAGCAGGTTGTTATTTTTGTTCTAGGTAAGAACTGATTGAGATACATTCTCATTTGGATACACGGGTTATTTAATGAATACCATTTTTTGGATTTGGGGTTAGATATCAGCACACGATGGTGCATTCTTTGCAAATCATTGCATCACAGGACAAGTAGCCCAGCATAAAGGTCAGGTGTTGCTTCTGCAACACGTATGTGTGTATGTTGAACGTATTTTGCACCGTACGTAGTCAACCAACATGGAATCTGGCCGCAGTAACAAAGTTATGAAGAGGTAGGTTGGCATTAATAGTGTTGGTTGTGATGACCTCTTGACATTTATTCCCCACTTTAGGGCATATGCCACACTCGGTTAATCTACTAAAGCAATTACAAATGAGTTGTAGGAATCACATTTTATTGATCCCAGGCGAATTAATCACTTGGTGAGTAAAATGACCAATCAGATATTGGGATGCTCGTAAGTTTCATTGTGGTAATATCAGAGCGTTGTAACCTGTGTGATGGCTAATCGCAACACTTTAAACATTTCTATTAAATCCATAGATAAGAACTGACTCCCAATGAACCGTAAGCTGTTATATTTTATATAGCATGGCGTGGATACATCAGTTCTTGAATTGTCTTAAAATCCCTATTTTTATGTGAGCTCAAGCGACCGGGAAAGGTTGATATGGTTGAAAGGTCCAGGAATTATCTGAATATGCACAAAATAGCATTGCATCGATTTGTTTTCAAGATATTGCTATTCAGGATCTATTTAAGGGGTCTCTCGGCATGCAGGTAATAGTCCGTGAATTGGGTTAGATGGGAATTTGTCGGTAACCTCTGCTCCCATCACGTGCAATGCTTGAACTTTACATTGCCCAAGCACCCTTGAAGCCTCCAGTGTTCCTTTATCTTCGGCTGTGTTCCGTACAGCATTGCACATATCAAATGCATTGTAAATGCAGTGGTACAGCTCGGGTTGCCATCTTGTATGGGTTTGACAAAGACAATCTGGGAGTTGGCATCTTTCGGCTGACCATCGAACAAAGAGGGTCACTGCATCACACGTTTTCGGATGCGCTTCCGCGGCCGTCTGAAACGCTTTTCCTTCCGACATTAGGAAGCCACTGGAGCTATGCACTTTTACATCTAGATTGAAAAACCCATTCCTTTAAAATAGCTTTTTGGCGTTTAGCTTGTTGTCTTTTCCCCGGACCTCCAATTAGTATAAATAAATATTCTGGCTACATAGTGTGCGAAAGAAGTTTCAACAAAAACACATACATACATCTTGTTTAGGTGGCAGGAATTGATACATACTGAAATCTGGTGGTCATTGTGTCCGAGTGTATTTCAGTAAAGTGCAGCGCCATGGTGGTGAGATGTTTACGACCTCGCTTGGTATGCAGGAGGTCATGGATTCGTTCCCGATCCTGACGCCTGATGTATATTTGGAGTCTGAATGTCTCTCTCCCCGTGGATTTTTATCCGGGTTCTCCGGTTTTTCCCCTCCACATTTATGAATGTGGGTTTTGAGTTTCTGGCCACTGTAAATTTCCACGTATGATTAAGGGATGTTGAATACGGTAGTTTAACTCCATAGAAACATGCATAATCGCAGTTGAAAGTTACCTTTCTTTGCTTAAAGTATTGCAATACAATTTTAAAGTAAAAAAAACTTTAATTATCAACATGACATGTGCTCATCCAGGAAGGTATTACTGAGTATTATGACTATTTTTAGGAGGATTTTGCATTTAAATCTTCGGCTACTTCTGTTAATAATTGTTTATCTTGAATTCAACTTAAGACCAATACATAAATAAGATACATTTTAGATTGTGGTGAAATGGAATTTAAAAAAATTGTGATTCTTTGAGTATAGTATATTCTGTTGTATGTTGAACTTTTTTCACACCATATGTCTTTCTCGTCCAGGAGCACAAACCACCACATGAACTCCGGTTATCCTCACAGCGATGGCTTTTGGCTAACCATTGAACAAAGGCGGTCTCTGCATCGCACGCTTTCGGTGCGCTTCTGTTACCGTCTGGAACGCTCTTCCTTCCAATATTAGGAAGCCACAGGAGCTAGGCACTTTTAAATCTATATTGATAGCTCATATCTTTAGTCCTGATTTTTATGTTTAGTTTTGATGACCTTCCCCCTCACCTCCAGATTAGCACGGTTGGCTACGTACGATACGAAAGAAGTTCAATGTACGTACATACATTGTACTGCTGAGGGGACAGACAATGGTTTGGGGTAGATTTGAGAAGCTTTCTCCATTGTTTCAACTGCGGCGCCCGGAGATCAAATTGAACCCGGCGACCTCTGGCATTGCAATGACAAATTGTTGCATATTAGATCACAGCAGCGTTCCTAATGACAATAATAAACACAAATAAAAGATCAACACTCTATTACGTAGTAATACAAACAGGCTCAAATATAAAATCTACATTTAAATGGCTATTGCCTTTGACAGTGGAGTGTTTTTCTCCCAAAGCTCACAGCTTAAGGATTACACTTCACAGTGCAGTCTATGGTGTGGAAGTAAATTGGAGCATTCTAAAATGTTGTATTTCAAGTTCCCAGACAATTATGTGACCTCCTTAATATGTAAATATAAATGTATTCAACCAAAGTGCTCTGTAAATGTCATACTACCCTGAAGGTTTTTACGTAACTCAATTTGCTCAAATGTATTCCAGACAAACAGCACTTTGAATGCATACGTCCTATTTAATGAAAACAAATGATGGCGCAGTGGTTAAATTTATTTGCTTCATTTACACAAATCTGATCGTGCATGATCACTGGTATTACTCCTGCGTTGTTCATACGGATTATCACAATACATGATTATGTTGTATGCATAGCACATACAACAGATACTATCAAAATAATGGTCCTCATAAGGAACAAATTTAGGATTATTGTCGTGGCCATATACAGTATATATGGTATTTGCTAAATTAATGTATATAGATAAAATGTGTTTATCAATGAACCGATTATCCGTGAATTTGTTTATCCGAGGATAAATTAGTGAATATCTGGTTGGAATCCCAGATATTTGGAACCACTGTAAGCACCCCCCCTCCCCCTCCGTTTACCCAGGATAAACGGAGTTTGACTAGATTAAGTAATAACGTGCAAGAATTACGTTAATCCACTGCTGGATGAAGGCCTTTTCTCACCAAGCAGGTCGTGATGGTTGTTGGACCATATTTCACCATGATGGTAAGTGTAAGTTGGTGAAGGACGGTGGGTCTGGTCCGGTTCAGGCATCTCATGCCATGACGAAAACCATAGCTGGGAATTAAACTCGGGTGACTCGGTCCAGAACGCAAAAATCAGCCCACTGTCGCTCCAGTGCAAATATTTTAGTATAAAAAAATATCTTGCTCACGATAGATAGCTTAATTAACGATTTGGGAAGAGAGAACCCAAGAAATAGATCTGTAAGAGAAACAAATGAAATACCAGAAGGCGGTTGATTTGTACCAGGTGGTAGCGACAAAGTCACAGTTTTACATGGGTGTTACAAGATTACCATGTGCTGTATGCCTATCTGTATCTGACCAAAGCATTAAAATGTACTAAAACGTACATTATCACATTCGAGATGTGATGCTAAACATTGCCTGGCAAAACTTGCCACGAGGTAAACTTGGTGGCCTCTAGACCTTAATGACAGTGAAGCTGTTCTGCCCCACGGCAGATATGGGGGTGTGTTTACACAGTAACTTCCTGATATGATGGTGTTGAGTTTGGTCACGTGACCAGAAAGTTACGAGTTATGGTATCTAAGCCACGAGGCCAGGCAGGTGTGTCAGCCATTACATAGAGTACAAAATGGAGGCACAATTAGCATCTCAGTGAAGACGTGTGCATCTGTTAATTGTGGGACTTTAAGAAGCATTGTTTGTTCGTTTATGTTCTTATAATACTGGGAATGCAGTTATAATGTTAGGAATGCCGTTATAATGGTATAAATTCCTTTATAATGCTGTAAAATTATTTGGGTCTTTCGGTAAAGTCACGTAGAAAACAAAAAACTACGACGTTTCGATCGCAACACAAGCGGTCGTTATCAGGAAACGTTTTGAACCTATCTATAGGACTTTACCAAAAGAACCAAAAGAATATGAATTCCTGCAGTCAGGAAAGCTTTAAGTCAAGATGCTGTTAAATTGTTAAGATGAATATGGGGCCTAGTTAACAAAGAAGCCTGCCACTTGCATTATTGGGAATGTTATTTGTAGTTGGATAAGTCGAGCCAGTCTTGTGCCCATGTAACTTGAATGCGTTCTTGAGAGCAAGGATTAAAAAGTATCTCATACACAGTTCAGTGTTATATGCAGCACTGTACATTTAGGCTACAACTATGAACTACATTTTATTTTACCAGGTAAGACCCACTGAGCTATACAGCTCTTTTTCAGAAGCGACCTGATCACAAATCATAGCCCAATGAAGTGGCTTATTACGTACAAATTTATATTAGCCAAATTACTCTAAAGGCATGCTTCTAAATGTGGAGAGGAAAACCGGAGGATCCGGAGAAAAATCCATGCGACCACAGGGAGAGAAACATGCACACTCCAAATATACGGACATCAGGGTTTGAATTGAACCCACGACCTTCTACATACCACGCTAGAGAGTTAACATTTCATCACTGTGCTACAAAAAATAATACCTGTGAGGTCCTTGCCATAAATATCCACTATCTACATGCCTTCAGTATTTATATAGAAAACCATATGACAGAATATAAGGACTAGCACTGCCCGCATGCTTTACGCGGGATGTAACTTACGTGGAATGCAAGTGATATAGATTTCGAGAACTTCGGTTTGAATCTGCCTAGAAATATCGAAATTATTCACATTACTATTCTACCAGAAATCGAATTTGGCATGAACATATTCACTGGAAACATTCGCACTCACCAACACGATTAATTTGTGTTCACAACTGAAAATGACGTTAAGGAGAGGCACACACTTAACTGAGCCATGCTTTTATTTCTCCTTTAAAGATGTGTAGTGACACTACGGCGCGTAGCGCTGGTTACTGATGGAGAGAGGGAATGTGCGCATAATGGTCGACCTGCCGGCAGAGCAGGGTGTGGCAGCCGTTCTGCCAGCAGAGCATGCAATGTCATGGAGTGGGTCACTAGGGTGCATAGTGCTGGCTGCTGGCAGGCATATGAGGACGGGGGACCCAGCTGGTGGAGCACGTGATAGGCCGAGGTAAAGGATGTGGGGCAAAGGTGCCTGAGGGGACACGTGAGGTATAGCCCATAACCTTCTGGTGGGTTCCAGAAGGGGGCGTAGCCAAGGGTGGAGCCATGCTAAGCTAGAGGGGCATAAAAGGGAAGTCCCGAGACTGGATAGGGGCTGTCTGTCAGTGGAATGGAACCCAAGGTGCTAAGTCTTCGTCTTCATCTCCGGCGTCGTGGGTCAGACAGCGTGCCGGCTGTTCTGACCCGTTTATAGTTTTCCAGTGTGAGCAGTGTTCAAAAGTGTAGAATAAATGTGTGTTGCCTCCTACTATTAGTGTCTCAGAAGTGATTCATTACAGATGTATTACTGGACATCTGTGAAAATACTGGACATCTGTGGAAAAAGAGCTTCATAGCTCTTTGGATTTCTCTGAGATAAATAAAGATTCTGATTATTATTGCTGTGAAATTGTTCACGATGTTATATGTGCAAGATCTGAATCGGAAAATGGAGGAAAAAAACATACCTTTGACACGTTATTCAGTGTTATTACCGAATACTTTAAATAATTACATTAAATTTGACATCTTGCAGATAATTTTGAATTCAAGCTACTATCCGTTTTCCAGTGACACTCACTCGCCTACTTTCGAGGTGCCACTAATCATGTCACATATATACGACGATGCACATACATCTGGATTATTCAAGCTGCTATCCGTTACACACCGCACGGCAGCATATTAAACCCGACGTGTTGTACACGAATCTATAATCGAAGGTGCTATTCGTTTCCCAGTGACACTCGTTGGCCTACTTTCAAGCTCCAATTCATCATTGCGCCTGGTTTGAGCAATGACGTACACGGCGCGTTCCAATGACATTATCGCTTACAAATGGCAGCCGATTGGATGTTATGAAGGTGTTTTCTTGAACTTTTCTGGGGCGGGGGCTCAAGATGTTGAAGAATCGAAGTGCCGACAATTTTCCGGGAATGTTCTCGAAAAGAAAAAAAAACCTTGCTTGGTTTATTGCATTTATTTATCCGACGTACCTGTTTAGGAGACAGAGTGTGACAAACGGATTAATACTTAAATTATATGTACCGTGTTTTATTTATTTATTATCATTATGACCATTGTGATTTACTTGTAAGGGGGATTTTCAGAGATATTCAAATAAACATTTCAATTTAAAGCTTTCGTGACTGCAGGGATTCATCTTCTTGGTTCTTTCGGTAAAGTCACGTAGAATGGAAACAATACAAAATAATAAAATAAAACATAACAAAATAATTATTGCAAGACTGGGCTTGTATAATTAATAAACTTTCAGACGCTGTCTCCCCGACAGACCTGGTCTTCACCTGATGACGGCTGCTTGCGTTGTGGCCGAAACGTCGTGAGAATTATTTTATTATGTTTTATTTTATTTTGTATTCTTTCCATTCTACGTGACTTTACCGAAAGAACCAAGAAGATCAAATAAGCATGTTAACGTTTTTGTTTTCAAATGGGTAAAAAAAAAACTATGAGAAGTCAAAGGCGAAATATATATATTAAGAGTAGTGAAACTCATCTCCTTCTTGGTTCTTTCGGTAAAGTCACGTAGAAGGGAAGTAATCAAATAATAAAAATAAAACATAATAAAATATTTTTATTATTATTTTATTACTTCCCTTCTACGTGACTTTACCGAAAGAACCAAGAATATGAATCTCTGCAGTCACGAAAGCTTTAAATCGAAACTCATCTCCTTGTCGAAATTCCACATTCCCGTAGCATCGGCCAGTATCTCTTATCAGACACGCACAGAGCGGTACTCTTTTTACAGAACATCATTAGGCCAAGCTAACCCCCAAACGAGATTTAAACTTGCAACTTTATGATGATGTGTCTTGTGCTGTAACCACAGCACACGATCAGTTAACGTGGTATACCATACGCAGGAATTACAATTTGTAAACGATTGCACAAAATGGGTCATGAAAAATGAAAGGAATAAAACGATCGAACTTGCATTACTAACACGGAAAGATAGCTTACAGTGGGACTGGTTTTCCTGCACAATATCCAGGCTGATTTTAGTGAAACCAGTCATTTGCTATTGTATTGTAATTTATTTATTATTTGTTTCACCTGCCACTTGGGTTCACTGGAAGTAATTGGAAATCCACTAATATACAGCCTCCCATCGATAAACCATATTGGACTGAATCAGGGAAAGGGGTTTAAGGGACTTGAGAATGTAAATGTCATGAAGCCAACCATCTACACTACCCACAGTCACCCGTTTTACTATCAATGTACGATAATGGGCAACCATGTGTAGCTGTTGTAATATCGTGACAAAAAATCAGTTAGTATTTACAGCCCTTTGTCAATTCCCTGTTGCTTAAAGGCCTCCCATCGCTGTATCTGTCATAGGATATCCATCAGAGCAGGACAACCGGGCTAGATTATGCATTTCTTGCACGTACTTAAATTTTGGTAAAGAGTGCTCCACTTACATCATGGGACCTCCTTTG
The DNA here is from genome assembly GCA_014621495.2 of Entosphenus tridentatus. Lineage (NCBI taxonomy): Eukaryota > Metazoa > Chordata > Hyperoartia > Petromyzontiformes > Petromyzontidae > Entosphenus > Entosphenus tridentatus. The sequence continues at coordinate 3,405,145 of CM025625.2, forward strand.
CCAGTATTACATTATGATAATGTTTTCCCCTTTCTGGCAATTAAACAGGTGTTAATATGTAAAAAACCAAAGTGAAACCTTTGCAAGGAATCATGTCTGCATTAACGACATATACTTGTGGCGAGCATGCAAACAAAAAAAACATGCTCTGACAGTATGTGCATTATCTTTGAAACTGACGCCAAAAGGCGTCCTCTGGTCTAACACTGTTTGAGACTAGGCTCTAAAGAAAGCTGTCTCTGGTGTGGACTAATTAGTTTAAAAGACAATTCACACGTGTTTTTTTCATGTTCGCCACAAGTACGTATATGTAGTTAATACAGACACGATTCCTTGCAAAGGTTTCAGTTTGGTGTTTTAAAATCTTAACACTTATATTCTTGGTGTTGTATTTGATTGGTGTTGTATTTGATTGGTGTAAGCATGGATATTTGTTTTCTCTCCCTCTCTCTCGTCACCGTGGCATGCGCGACGACCACCACAACCACGTGACTTTTAGAAAAATATTATAATTTTTTTTATCCTTTTATCTGGCAACAAAACTGACGCTTTTTTTTTAATTCCGACCGCAGGTATCGTGGTAAATGCAAACATGACTCCTTGTAAAAAAAAGGTGTCAGTTTTGTTGCCAGATAAAAGGCAAAAAAACAATTATCATCTTTTGCTACTGACAAAGGAGGTTCCAATGATGTAAATGCTTACCCCGAGCTCTCATATTCTGATGGTGCATTGTCTTTGAGTTGTGCGCCTTTTGGCGTCATCTGGTCCAATACCATGTGAGACGAGGCTGTAAGAAAAGCTGTCTCGGTTTAATTGCCAGAAAGGGGAAAACATACTATCAGTGCCCCACTTTTTTGGTAGTATGCACCCATCATTTTGTTATTTACAGATAACCACAAGGCCTCCTGAATTAAAATTTGTTAAAAAAAGATTGCAACTTAATCGTGTGTTTCAGCTGTTGAAATATAATTAAACACAGACACACATTGGCACTGCTTAACTTCTCACAACTAAATGAAGCTTTTTTATATATAATAAGTTTTTTCCCTATTTTTTTCTGGAAACAAAAGAGGTGTTAAGTTGTTAAAACACCAAACTGAAACCTTTAACAAGGAATAATGTCTGCATTAACCACAATACTTGTGAAACAAATTTGGCGTCCTCTGGTCGAACACTGTTTGAGACGAGGCTCAAAAGAAAGCTGTCTCTGGTGTGGACCAATCAATTTCAAAGACAATGCGTATATTATCAGAGTATGTTTTTTTTGCATTTTGACCATATGTATTGTGGTTAATGCAGACATGATTCCTTGTAAAAGGTTTCAGTTTGGTGTTTTAACAACTTAACACCTGTTTTGTTGCCAGAAAAAGGGTAAAAACCTACTATCATATTTTGGTACTGGCAAAGGAGGTCCCACTTCTTTTTTTTGTACCACATTTGCTGAGCACATGCCCAAAACGTCAAGTGGCTTGCAACAAACTACACCATCCAAGTTTGTAATAGCTGAGAATAAACTGATCTGCTTTTCTTGTTGTTGTTGTTGTTTAATTGAGCGAGGTCATACGAGATCGGGGGGTAAAAGAAACGACGCGTGGGAAATCTGAAGTGGAGCAGGATGAGGAAAGAAGCAGAAAAAAAGCGTTGTGGCCTGCGGTGTGGCGATCGACCGCAGTGTGACCGAAACAAAACGGTCAGTCTGTTCAGCGGTGACACGGCCGAAGCTGCCGCGTGTTCGCCGCTTATTGCAGGAGCCTGCAGTTCGGTGAATTCTTCTTCTTAATACACCAACGGTATTAATATCATCGTAGGTGTGTTAACCATGGAGCGCTCACCGTCCGCTTCACAGCCAGACGTTAAAGATCCCGCACTGTCATCCAAACATTAAAAAATAAGCCACCGTGCGCCGGCATCGTGGTACAAATTAAACGCGTCAAAATGTATGCACAAAAATACTCAAAATTGGCGATGACACGTGGCAACATCAGCCCCACACTGCACAACTGCCACGTGCTGCGGAAGAGCAGCGCCTTCACGATCGCCCTGAGCTTTAGCAACGAGGTGAGAACCAGGTATGCTCATGATCATGACGATGCTTGGGAGTTTGCCTCGCTCTTTTGTGGCATAAACACCGTCTGTGTTGGTGCGATGTAGAGCTGCAAAGTGGCATAGAAAAGGTGGTGTGCATGCATTAGTCAAAGTGTCCACATTAATTACTGATAGCCGAACCCTTCTGGGACGTACTTTGCTGCCATGCAGGACAGTCTCATTAATGCACAATATGCTTCCCATTATAATTAATTGGACAATTAAAGTGAGGGGGTTAGGGAGGGATGGATTGGATAATGTTGGAGCAGGAAAACATAAAAATTCAGAAAAAAAATACGTAAGAAAAACAGTTTAGCCTTTCAAACCTTAAGCTTTGCTGCCATCTTCTGCTGAAATTGTAGAAATGCACGTGATTCTTTATGTTTTGTATGGGAAAGTCATCGCCTCCCTCGGTATAGAGTGTATGGTATATTCCAGACTGGCACGAGCCTTATCCTTGAACAAGAGATGCGTGTGTAGTTGAAATCACAATGATTCTTGGAACAAGATTGTCATGTTTGAGGTGTGAACGTCCTTTGACTAATTTTTTTACTTATATTATGCACTGGATTGTGGTGCAAAATAAATGTGGATTGGCGGGTATTTATGTAAAATTCAAGGTTACAGACTCAGCGCTGCAATTGTTTGGATATGCCACTACTGGGAGAAAGCCCTCCGCTATTTCGCCTATTCTTACACGCCATTTATTGCTAGCATAAATTACATTTGTCATCTAGCTGTAATATATGCATTATTTTTGTTCGATACCAATTTAAATGCAACACACTAATTCCTCAATAAAGAGATATTGCACACAAGTATCTATCGCATTGGCTTGTATAATTAATAACAGTTAATTTAATTTTGTTTTGACAAAGAACTACGTTGATAGTCTACTGATAACGTGACAAGCGAGGTGCGTTATATCATGGTTAAAGAGTTGCCAGATGCAATAACCCTTTCTATAGATTTGCATCTTTTGCTGTGTTCAATAATGGAGTCAGACTAAGTACACGCAGACGCTGTCACCATCTGCTGACGGGTCTCAGCCACTTACTTGCACATAGTTAACAGCACAAGACTGTGAATCTCTAATTTTACCACTGCAGTACTTGTTTATATGGAAAAAAAATCAGCATTCTATTTATAATACGTCCATTCATTGCTATATTTAGATACATTGCCCATAGGAAACTGAGCTTAAAGTCACGCTCGAAAATACAATTCAGCCCATCATCTCACAGGGGTCGAACAGATCAGTAAAAAAATTCACCCGTAAAAACAAAGTTTTTCACTATAAATCCTTTATATGCGTGGCGGCTAGAGTCCTCTCGTCCTCTGGCTTGAGATGGCTGCCACCTATGGGTCAGATGATTGCATGCGAGCATTAAGCAATTGGTAATTAAATATAATATTTTTGTCCTAAAAAGTGTAAAATTTAGGAAAAAAATTTTCACGAACATTAATTGTCACGCACAACGATTCTGTGTGGAAAATGTCAGCTCGATTGGATCACGGGAAGTGGGTTAAAAAACGACTGAAAGATTTGCACGGTCGTAAGCAAGCAAGCAAGCGCGCAAGTGAACTTAATATAAAGGATTTAAAAAAATCAACCCGTAAAAACAAAGTTTTTCACTATAAATCCTTTATATGCGTGGCGGCTAGAGTCCTCTCGTCCTCTGGCTTGAGATGGCTGCCACCTATGGGTCAGATGATTGCATGCCAGCATTAAGCAATTGGTAATTAAATATAATATTTTTGTCCTAAAAAGTGTAAAATTTTGGAGAAAAAAATTCACGAACATTAATTGTCACGCACAACGAGTCCGTGTGGAAAATGTCAGCTCGATTGGATCACGGGAAGTGGGTTAAAAAACGACCGAAAGATTTACACGGTCGTAAGCAAGCAAGCGAGCAAGCGCGCAAGTGAACTTAATATAAAGGATTTAAAAATAGTAGTCAACAGTGGTTGTCTTTTGGAAAAACTGCCAGCAGCAAAGGAATGTGGAATTTCCACTACTGGCTCAGGGCTGCCAGACGAGATAACCACCACTCGTTTGCTCGTCTGAGCTGGTAGGCACTTGACTTCACCCGATAAAAAAATGTCATAAACACCCATTGTATTTGTTTATATAAGCCAAATATTGTGTCATGGCATATATATTCCACCAAGTGATGGGGTTTGCAGTTTACATAGGGGTGAAGCATTGGCATGTGTGAGACCCCCGACTGAGAAACGGCATAGTTCCTATAGGATGCAGTCCAGCAAGTAGGTGTGTGATCTCTCTTTGCAGTGTTTGAGTAATGTGCAATATCGTGCACATAGATTTCCTCCAACCACTATTGTTTCACTTCGTTCTAATATAAACCAGGAATTGAACTAAAGTGCTCCACAAGACCGTCTTGAATAAGATGTCCTCAAAGTAAAGTATGTGTTCATGGGTGAAAATTAATTAAGGTATATACAATTCACACTGTTTGCTAAAACACGGCCAAAGTGTGAAATTCCAGGTAAAATGTTTGATAAGTGAGCGAGCATATATTTATTCTACAGCATGCGTGAGACGAAGGCTAACTACGTGCAATGGTTGTGTGTGGCTGCAGATTAAAGCAGGTGAGAGAGCCACTGGCCAAAGACTTTGGTGACACTATTCCATTCCTCACGCACACCGAGGAGATGATCGCGTGACATGTCGTGTGTTTGCCAAGTCAAAGTGTCTCCTTGCTCATACAGGCAATACGGTGGGCCCCAGGCACAGTGGTGTAAATTCCACATTCCTATGGAGGGGGCACGCATATAATTGGAGGATGTGATGCTTGATAATTATTATTTGTGATTGACAACCAAAACCATTAATAGTGTGATTGGCATACTGGGTTGGCACCTTTTAGATATCTCCCTGAAAACACATTGGCTCTGAATAGGAAGCCCACCAGTTGAAAGGTCTTGGACAAAAAAACAAAAACATGTTATTCCAGGGCACTCTGGTTTTTTTGCTGAGCAACAGCTTTTTTACAATGTGGACGTCCAGAATTAATACCTAATTTGAGAGCCAAACGTCACCCCTCTTGTCTTTGACATTCCTCAAACCGCATCGGAACATCAATAAGCCAATGCACACATCTCCTTCACGAATGGAAAATTTGAAATAATCAACAGCCTGATTGTGGCCATGGAATCCAAACAATGGACCATATAAATACACCACGGTAGACTGCGCTACCTCAATGGAGGAGGAGGAACAGCAAATCTACACGAACTCTCTCCTGAAGCACTCTCATAACTACTTGGTACATATTGGCGTTTAACTACTGAATACATTGTCACGTGCAAGAATAGAATACTATACTCACAATGATTATTTACGACCCTTTGTCTATCGACTGGTGGATGAAGGCCTCCATTGCCTTTCAGTCTTCGGGGTGGGTGGTTTGACCATACTTCACCATGTAGTAAAATGGGGATTTGTGGACGAAAGGGAGTCGGGGGACGGGGGGGTATTAACGGAGGGATGGGGGTAGGGGGTTGGACTATTTAAATGGAGAAAATATTAATCACATGGTTGCTGACTACGTGATCGTCATTGTGTCCAAGAAAGGAGGTTGCAAAGGCTATGAGGAAAATTTGTGAAACAAATGCAGATATTCTCTCGAAGCGAAGCAGGCAAAAAGACGTCGCGAAGCATCTGCACTTATAGGACGGGTGTTGAAGGTCGTGTAATGCGAGCAAGGAATGAAGGGGGGGGGGCGGAATCTGGGTCACGTGGGAGAGGGAGGAGTTATGGTCACGTGGGGGAGAGGATTTAAGGAGGAAACCGTAAGGGGATCGGGAGTTGTGACGGAGTGAACGAGGAGGAGACCACGCTGGGCAGAGAGAGAGTAACGACTAAGAGGCCACGTAGGGCAGAGAGAGTAAGAGGCCACGTAGGGCAGAGCGTGGCGCGAGTGCCACGCGGAGCTGCGGGAGACTGGCTGCGGAACGGAGCAGCCGGGGAGGCTGCCACACGAAGGAGCAGCAGTGAGACTGGCGACAGGGGCAGCAGAGGGGCTGCGGAGTGAGCGTCCGAGGAGACGCGAACCTGTACGAGGAGACGCAAACCTGTACGAGGAGACGCGGTATCGAGCCTGAGCGCGGACGCCGTATGAGGGAGATTCTCGAACCCAATAAAGGACAACAGAGATCGACACTGCGAGAGAGTCCTTTATTTCAGTCGGACCGAAATTACAATATTGAAATGAGAGGGGTAGGTGAGGACAGGTGGGAGTTATTTTGCTATGTCGGATTTGTTCATGAAAGGTAACGTAGCATTGACCCTGAATGTACAAGTTTTAAATCAGTGCACACTACCTGGTTTGATGTGGTTGAAAAACTTGTTTGATAAAAAAAAAGTAAATGACACATAGTTTTGAATCCCATCGGAAAATATAAAGCAGAACATGCGGATTTAGCGAATACTGTGGACGAAGGTTGATGACATCGTTCAAACTGTTAAGTGATTTTGGACAGGTTGCGTTGCTCGAAGGGACGATGATCGATGGTTGACAATTATGGTGGGCGTGGCAGCCGAGGAATGGCTGGCCACTCGTAGAAGACGGAGCGATGAAATCGTTTCGTGTGCAGGTGCTCGGTGTGTTAACTACCTCGCCTGCAGGTGGTAAAAAGGTGTGCATTTTCCAGGAGAACAAACACATCACGATTCGGAGGCGTAATTTAGAGTGGCATCCGTGTTAAAGTGTGAAGGGACTTGTCACGGTTGGTAATGGCCATGCATGTGTAATACGGATGCTGTGCTGTCGTGTATGCATCGGGGGGGTTGCTGCGTTCACGCGAGGTTCGTTTGCGCAGAAAGCTACAACTGCACAATTTTGTATTAGGCAGTCTTTGACTTTAGCACACAGCATAGTCAACCATGAGAAAATATACAAAAATAAGATAAAGAATATGACTCACTTTGGGTTATAAAGCCATAGCATATGGTTGTTACGGTGGCGAGATGTTAACTACCTCACCTGGTATACAGGAGGTCGTGGGTTCCATCCCGACCCTGGTACCTGTATATTTTGAGTTTGCATGTTCTCCTTGCGGATTTTTCTCCGGGTTTTTCGGCGTTTCCCTCCACATTCGGAAATACGAGTTTAGAGTAATTTGACTGATATCAATTTCCACGTAATAAGCTCCTTTATTGGGCTATAATTTGTGGGCAGGTCGCTTCTAAAAAAATAGCTGTATAGCTCTGTGGTTCCTTGTCTGGTAAGAAAAAAAATGTGTTCATGTTTTTATATTGCACGACCGTGGGAAAGGGCTGCGTCTGCAGGCAGTAGGAGGCTTCGTTCAACAGTGGATTGACCACAGCTGAACATGATGACGATGATGAAATAGAAAGGGGACAGTGCAGGGCTGCCTTAAATATTCCTGGCCACTGATGTTATTCCTGGCCAAGAAATGAGTTCAAGTCATCGGGTTCATGATGCAGTGCATTAACCACTGCACCACCGCTCCACCCCAGAGCTTTTATTGTCCATTAACAGTCGTATTTCTCGTACAGCATATGTCAGGCTCCGAACGAACATAAAACGTCTGTGTGTATATTTGTATTAATGTGTGGGGAGCGGTAGTGTAGTGGTTAGAGCGCTGTGCTATGAACTCGGCCACCCTAGTTCAATTCCCACACACGGCTAACACCAGTTAGGGATTATCTGAACCGGTCCTGGGCCTCCTCCAGGTCGATTCAGCCTCAAATGAGTACATGGCGCAGTGTGTAAACATCGCAACTAGGGATACAAAGGTGACCGGGCGTGGTGTTGGCCACTCACTCCGTCGTGTGCCGTGCTAGTCTTCATAGATGCTACTTGCTAAAAGCACTTGACTCAAAATAACCTTCAGGCTACATGGGAGAACTTTCCTTAATAGCATATGCACAATAAGAAGAAAGATACACTATAAACCAATTGTTCTTTGCCTTTATCACTGTTGTTGCATAAAATATTCACATTACAGCAGCTACTGTAGGAATGCATATGTAAATGTGCACTTAGCAGTGGTTAGTGTGTTTACCTCTGGTACCATGGTTCACAGACTAAAATCTAACCTCAGCCCATTTACGATGTTGATGCTGCGGGAACATTATATAAAAAAAAATACTGCGTGTACATTTCTATAATATTATGCAGATGTAAACGATTCCATGGCTGCTCGCGAGAGTGGCCCATTTAGTTCCGGCGCAACGTTCACGTTTAGATAATTTCACACAATTGCTAAATTACTAAATTGTGGCTTCCGCACGCCAGATGGTGGGAGAATGCAAGTGCAGACCTTTTGAGGGCGCGTGTCGCCTTTTTGAAACAGCTGTGGGCTCTGGTCGAGAGTAGGAAGTGATGTCACAGAGTGGTGTAATTAGCACGATCATGATGATGGTGCATTGTTAAAATATTCTAATAGATATAACAGTAATTAAAATAATGTAAACCCCTTTCTCAGTCCACTAGCATGTTGGTTATGGTGGGTGGGGGGAGGGGGTTAACCATACTTAACCATGCTAGTCAATGTGGTTTGTTGAAAGAGGGAACCCAATATTGATGTCAAATATCACTTACCACTGATGTTAGCCATGGCTGGGAATTAAATATTGTACTACACGACCGCCCGACACCCAATAGAATGGGTATTGCTTTAGAGATAAAATCCAGCACTGTTTTAAATTGGTATTATAAATTGACATTAAAAAAAATCTAATTATATTTTTGCAGCGCAGATGGAATTTCATATCTGGGCAGGTGGTGCGTAAGTTCGAACATGTGTCTGACAAAATCCATTTTTAGATAAAATCCTGACCGTAGACCAACAGCTCACCTCCATGGAGGCAATACAATTAGAGATGTTTACAATCGTTCTCCGAGAGATTGGTCCCTAACCATTCGAACGTGTAATTTATCGCACCATTTGAGTCAGTTCCGGAAAGCAGATATGAACACCGAGTGACTGCTCATTTGATCACGGAGGCACTCCGACTTCGAGATGACATTAAAATATGTCATTCGTCTCATGCGCCATCGCCCATATGCTGCTACACGAATCGTATTTGAGAGAGAGTCAGCCTCGATGACAGAGACAGACAGAGATGTACACATAGACCGATAGGTCCTATCCACAGTCATTTGAATCAACACAAATCAGTTCTGTGCCTGGCAAAAAAAAAGAAGTGAGATAAAGGTCACGGAAAGGTATTTTCAAGTGCAGGCAGGATTCTCACCGGGCAATACGTTTTTGCACTTGTGCAAAGTTTTCTGCAGTATGTCACTTAAACTTAGGACATTGCTTCATAATGAGGTGCAGAATGCAGTTGGCTCCCAGATGCAGTGTGGATTTGGCAGTCTGACGACACCACTGAAATGGGCTGAAAGGCAATCGAAAGATGGGTGAGCAAATGTCGTGTTTTTATTCCGGTGCCTGTTTGAATATCAATACAAGCGTGACGTGTGTGTGCAGCAGGGAAACTTTATAAAATAGTCGTGACACTTGTTTTCATTATTCATGTCTCATAGTTTCAGACGCCACGTGAGAACAACACGTTCAATATTTATGCAGTGTAAACAATGTTTAGTTATCATTTTTTTGGGCTTGCAAAATAACATCTCATCGATTTTTAATTTTAAAAAATCGTATTTAAGTCACATCACAAGATACATTATCTATTGAGTCAAACTAGCATCATGGCAATGTTCATCGTTTTTTGGCAGCCCTGAGCCCAGTTCTGGAAAATCCACTTTCCTATGGTGGGTGCAAGTCTCTCCATAGAATGACCACTATTGACTTCTTCCAGGGAGCTGGTAGGAACGTTGGGTTGCTCGGTCAATGGCCAGGGTCAACGGCGGCGTGGTGTATTCCGCAAATATGGCCGACTGTGAGGGCGGGCACAAGCCGGCGTGAGTAGGTTAAACGTTGAGTTTTATAAGGGCACAACGGGGTGACCAGCCCCTTCCCACCCAGCCCCACCCCTCCCACCCCCCACCCAGCCCCACCCTCCCCACCCAGCCCCTCCCCACTTTAAATCGATGTTAAATTCCCTGCAGCACAATTGGGCTCAAGGTAAATGATCTCCATATGTATCACAGCACAAATATAAAACGCAGCCACAGAAATATTAAAAGTTAGAAAGTTTAGCATCAAATTGTGATTGAG
>CM025625.2:3419116-3436726 GCA_014621495.2 Entosphenus tridentatus
GGGGGGGGGGGGTCAAAAATCGTCCAAAATCGCATGACGTCATTTATGGACGGCCCCTAACGAATTTATACTCGAATAAGACAAATCATGACTACGATGCATTTCAATTGCAGAGTGGTCGTCTTCATGTTTATTTGTGAATAGGTCCGATACAGTTCGTGTAAAAAAAAAATGTCCACGAGGACAATGTGTTTAACTGTGTGACCATTATTCACAATGTAATGTTACATCCTGCGCAAGTGTGTGGGCCGTGCGCGTAGCTCATAAAGTTAAGAGTGTGGATGCAGAGTATTGTACACGTAAGTACGTCAGTCTTAATTTGCGAAGAGGATTAAAGAAACCTATTGAGACCAATGAGATAATACTGCCTCAGTTACAAGGGCGACCTTGGGATACATGAAATTATTTTAATTTCGCAGAAATTTTCCCATACGTTTTAAATTCAACAAAGATAGATGAAATGTTACAATGAATTAATTTACAAAACATTTAAATGGGGTAAGTAAAGTAGGTATTTGTCGTAAAACGAGTATAAAAGATGTATACGGTAGGGGTGCAATGTTTCATCAATTCATAGGTTAATAATTGTTATGATGCCAGATACACTTCATACAAACACTTTATTTTCACACGACCAGAATTGCATTTAATAAGCTCTTCTGACCCAAACTGCCACATGTGATGCACGGACCTAAAACACAGCCCGATAACACGATGGTATGCCAGGCCTTCATTCGTAATGGGTTCCATGCAGAATGTCAGCAAAACGCAGTCACACTAAATGCGAAGGCCTTAGTGTTTGTTCCGATCGTTGTCATTTTTTGCTTGATTTACTATGCTGCCAGCTGCAGACACGTCCTGGAAATATCCCATCTTCATTAGCGATAACCCAACAACCCTGTGAAGGTGACAAGAAATATCTAATGGAATGAATGTAATATAGTTACTGATTGCACAAACGTTTACAGGAAATTACTTGAACATTTTGTTTTAGTTTTTTCTTTAAATATGCTGTCCAATGATGTACAGAGGTTGTCTGTCATAATTTTATTATTTCCCTTCTACATGACTTTACCGAAAGAAACAAGAATATAGAGTATGTTGTGTTTTATATGTATGTCCACTACACGAGAGAGTTATTTGTTTAAAAGCAACAATGTACTTTCAATGGTAAATATTTTCCATCGAAAATGTAATACATTAATTCACAGATAATGTGTCGTTAAACCCACCAGCACCCGACACAGCCAATTAGTAAGTTTTGTTACGTAAACAAAACATGCAAATTAGTTACTAGTTCAGCACACGGATGTTGGAAAATAAACCCCCAACATTTACAATTTGAGTACGACATTTAGGATGGTGGCAGGTTTAACGACACATTCATATTTACGTGATTTAACCCAAAAACTTATATTAAGGATAATATTTGTCGCAAAAGCCTACACGTTAAACTATAATAGTAAATGTACATTTGGCAACTATTACTATAATTTTTTTGTTTTTATTCATCAAAATATTTTGGAACCACATGTTTTTTTGTTATTATGACCGGCTTCAGGGAATTCATTGAGTAAATAATTGCCTTGGTTTTTATTTAAGTTGCTTACGTTTTTTGTTTACGTCAGCAGTCTTTCAACATTGATACAACACATTTACTTTCCCTTCACTGAAAGAAAAAAAAATAACATTTCGATTTAAGTAATAAAAGGTGATCTCACAGAATGCCTACCATCAATGCAACAACATTAATTGCCACTGGTTACTATTATATTGTGTGGTCAACGTCAGTCAGCATTGGAGAGAACGTGCACGTGTGCTTGTCATCAAGGGGGGGTGAAGTTCAGCTTTATGCGCTTTTGACGGTTGAGAGAGAGAGATAGAGACAAGGATGATGCAGTTGCCCAAAAGGCTGCGGTTGTTTGCTGCTCCCGAAGCTGTCACGAGACCATCCTGAGAGCAATTACCTTAGGCTGCACAATTAATGAGGTGCCGAGGCGAGACAAAGACAGACAACGGTATTCACGGAAATAGTAAAATGGTGGTAAATTTAGATCGCTAGGATCAGCTGTCGGTGGTGACTGGTGTTTTGGGGAACGAACCCCCTTCACCGACCTTTATTGGGTCGCAATGCCGACGTGTGGCCGAGACTCCCATTGACCAGCAGTGGATTGATAAAAGGGCTGTGCATCACCATTCAGACGAATATCAATAGCAATTGACGGAAGGAGTCGCAGCAAGAACACTGAGCAGTGGTATTCGAAGCAGTAGCATTTTTTTTGTACAGTATTCGCATTATTAGTAGCAGTAATCTATTTACTGTGCAATGGTTACAATTTTGCTCTGTGTGTAGTAGCAGAATGCGATTAATGTCAGTTTTTTTTTATTATTGGCAGTTGCACAAGTATTATATTCAAAAGCAATAAATGGCACTACTCATAGGGATAGTGCTCGCAGCGGTTATTAGCAGCAGTAGCAGTGGCAGAAACGGTATTAGCGGCAGTACCTTGCATCAATATAGTCAGTGTTCTTCATTGCAAGTCCCGTGGGCCACTGACGGCCCCTGATGGCCTTTAGTGCGGCCCCTGACGTGCAGCCCCCGACAATACTCGAATGTGAAAACACCCCCCACCATCATCGTGCTGTCAAACCCAATGGTTTAAAATGTGTGGCGGCCCTCACACTACTGATGTCTTATCGGCGAAAGTGCCCCTGCCCCCGCCCCTCTGAAAATTAGTGAAGAACACCACTCTAGGTGGAAGGGGTGACAGTGGCACCAGCAGCGCTGACGGGAGCAGTGACTGTGTTCTGCGTTAAATAGCGGGGATGCATGCGGCTTGTTTACAGGGCTTTACGATTGCTCGCGAATTTGCCGGGGAATCGCCAATTGTGCCACGGCAATTCCTCGGAAGGCTTTTCCCTCGTCCCGCTTCGCGTGATATTGTGGAAATCTAAGACGGTGCCCAGGAGAATGCCCCTTTGATGCGGAGCCGGCATCAGATTTTGGCTGTTAAATTGGATCGAGCTCGGCCGCTTTCAATTCCTTGTGCAGTTTTGGTGACGAGGGAAGGAAAGACAGCTATGGTAGCTAAAAGGGGCGACTGACTTTGTTTTACATTGTATAGTAATGTTATTTCACCGGATATGTGCATACGATTGATGAAGCCTTGAAAAACACCTAAATGTACCCGTATACAGTGTGTGGCGAGACATAGCTGTGATTTAAACATTGAGAAATGTGTTTAATAGATGGTGTGTGCATATAGTAAGCAGATTTCTGCTTTATCTGTGGCTCTTGCCTGTTCCCATTCGCTACTCTTAGATAACTATTCACATGTCAATTCAATGTCATCCGAATTTTCTGTTTCATTATATTATCATCAGGCCCCATTGTATAAAGTGTTATTGACGAATGTGTTGAATTGTTGTTACGTGTACTTGTGGGCAACTGCATTTAACTGTGGTTAGGTTGAGAGTTCTCCACTCGTATGCTGTTCATGTCTCTGATCACTCCAGTTCCCCCCACAACCACCCCACACTGCAAAAATACTGAAGGCATAAGTCTAACATCCAAAATATGGTCCTCATGAAATTACAGTAACAATGCTTATTCAAATTGATTTCTCTAAGACGATGGTACTGTGCAAGCTGACTGGCTATCAACAAAGATTAGTTCACGAAGCCATCCATATATACAGACACAGACACAATTTCAACCGAGACGACGGTTTTAAACTCAGAAATCATTGGAAAGCTGTCATCAGCCACTTTGGTTCATGATTTGATTTGTGTTTTCTTGTCAACCGTCAGCAGTGTGGATGTGCGTAGCGAGGTGCAATGCCCCCCCCCCCATCTCTACCCCCCACCCTCTCTCCCCCTCTCTAACCCCCCCTCTCTATCCCCCTATCTCTACCCCCTTCCTCCCCCATTGTCTACTCCTACATTACCACTGGCTGACCGATGCCGCGTAGCTCTCCTCCTCCCAGCTCCCCCATTGTCTGCTCCTACATTGGCACTGGCTGATTGGCTGCCCCGCCCAGGTTGTTTGCGCCGCGCAGCCCTCCTCCTCACAACTTTCGTCCCCCGCCCACTCACTTATAAGCAGTTGCATTTGGAGTCTTGCCCCTCTTTTCTCTCCGCCTGATGAAAACCGGTTGTGTTGCGATCGAAACGTCGTGGGTTTTTTGCTCGTATTATTTTCAATTTTTTTTTCTATCTACGTGACTTTCCCGAAAGAACCAAGAATATAACGCGTATTCATTGGCTTTACATACCGACTATAAATACCGGCTTCATATATTGTCATCTATTTGAACGTAGCCTGCTTATATTACCTTTTACTCGCTATAACAGACTGGTTTAAATCACCACACAGCCAATTTGCTAACTGTGTGTGAAGATGTGGTGGTGGTATTGAGACGGGCGCACACCAGCTCTGGTTGACTCCCATTACTTACCTGTACGGGGCAATTGTGATATCCCTAGCCAGGGCCCCTCCCAGGGGTATGGTGCTTGGATCCCCCGCGCACCTCCCAACGGGTGGGGGCTGTGGAGTTTGCTGTGATCCCACAGAACCCCGCCCCTCGGTGGGGAGTTTGTATAAAAGGCGGGAGCCCGAGAGAGAGAGACAGTACGAACAAGCTGAAGCCAGAAGAACCAGCTGAAGACTGAAGTCCAGCGAGCTAGACCCTGGGACTCTTCTGACCCGCTGTCCTTTTAAGGGCCGGGCAGAGCAAGCCAGTGGTGCGACCCCAGAGCCTCGGAGCTGATGTCCTTGTAAGGGCCGGGTCCGTGTGGCTGGTGGTCGGGACCTGTGCCTTTGCTGGGCCAGGTCAGGTAGCATCCTTGAGAGGAGGGTCGTGGTATAGGTGGGGAGTAGACGAGTTATATTGGGAATACCTCCCTTGAGAGTAGTGGGTGAAGAGGCTGTTACCTCTTCGAGTGTGAAGCTGTAATAGGGCTAAGTGTTAATACATAAGTGTTTCCTCTACTTCAACGTCTCTGTCGTCATGGTGCCCACTACAAATGTCCTAGAATTCCTTATTCTCTGAAAACTTGGTATCTTTTTTGCCACTATCAAAGTATAAAAACATAATAATAGGTTTTTATGGCAATAAAACAGGTGTTAAGATGTTCAAACACCAAATAGAACCATTTTGTAAGACTGTTCACCTTTTGACGTACTCTGGTTTGACACTGGTGAGACTAGGCTGTAAAGAAAGCTGTCTCTGGTGTAGACCAATCACTTTTAAAGGCAATGCATATATTATCAGAGCATGTTTTTGTTTGCATTTTCACCACAAGTACACGTGTATAATGCAGACATGTTTCCTTCCAAAAGGTTCTTATTTGGTGATTGAACATCTTAACACCTGTTTTATTGCCAGCAAGGTTTAAACTTATTCTTATTTTTTCATACTCTGAAGGCTCATGAGTCTTCATTGAAACGATACCCCGAATGGATTCACCTCTTCAGACCCCAATTCGAGCACTCATTGCACTTCTCTGAGACGAATATCATTCCCAACCATTGTAACGACACCTACCACCCTCATCTATTGTTCTGTGCTTGACCAACAAGCTCCCGCCTCACTTGCGCGCCCATGAATGCCACTGTATTTAGGAGTAGCGCTCCAATTCACCGCCCCAATCCCCCATGGTACTATGATGAATTGTCACAATTCTGGGTCGGGATTTGAGTAAAACTACATTTTTGTCAACATTTTTTATCATTGTCATTAAAAAACCCGGAATACAATGGGGATTTCAAAAGGAGGA
Organism: Entosphenus tridentatus; assembly: GCA_014621495.2. NCBI lineage: Eukaryota > Metazoa > Chordata > Hyperoartia > Petromyzontiformes > Petromyzontidae > Entosphenus > Entosphenus tridentatus. The sequence goes on from CM025625.2 coordinate 3,424,895, forward strand.
AAGACAACAGGCAGATAACGTGTAACAAGCTCGAGCATAATGCACCCTCAACATTAGGGAACTAACGAGGGTGTCCGGGTTCGCTGCTGTATTGTTGAAGGAGTAACGATCAGCAGCATTCGATTTTATGTGGGGTGGATGGGGGGGTGGTATTCGGTTTTTTTAAAGTCTCTTTTTTAAATGTATTGCTTCTTGTTTACCTAGTTTTGTTCACTCCATTAAAATATGCGGGTCGAATATTTTAATTAATCGCAAATAATCAACGATAACACACCTCCGAGTGACCTTTTAATGTTTCAACTTGTACGCGATACAAATGTCATTGATGATTTTTATTTATTTTATTCTGCTCGAGCACTCTAGCAATTTAGACTCATTCTGGTCTCGTAAGTTCTCGCCAGGTTAATGGAAGTACATTCAAACTTGATTCGTGTATTATAAGCATAATAGTCTATTTTCATTGATGTTGGATGCATTGTTACACACTAAATATTTAAGACTCAATATAAACCTCAATAAATCCTGTGATGAGCAGTGTTGACTGATCTCCCTTATCTAAAAGAGTAAACAAAATCCTGTTATTTCTTAAACTGTTAATAATTGTATGTGTTCACTGAAAACAATAACATTTTAGTTTCTCCTAAGTTGTGGTTAACTCTTGATAGGAATGAGACTTGTTTTCATATGCCCGGTCAAATTTCTTTAGTGAAAGGCCACATTTAATGTATAATTATTTACCACTGCGAATAAATATTGCCCACTGCTGAAACGTGTTTGTAAAGCATGAGGTGTATGTAAACAACCCCTACGCATAATTTTGTATCAAGCAAATTAAACGTATTTCTGCTTACGGAGTTGTTAAATTAAATTTACAGGAATGTCTAACCCTCATGGGAACGAATATGTATTGTTTATATTTCTGAGTTTAGTCAGGGTTAAAAACTACTTTTTTATATTATTACACGCTTTTATTTAACTCACTCTGTTGTCGTATCCTCAAATCTTGTAACTCAAATTTTACCCACTTCCCAATGTGATATCGTCTGCAAACTTGGTATACTTATGTCATACTGATGACAATACAATATTCTATCAGAAAAAAAACATATTAAAAACAAAAGTATATGTTATGTTTTGGCTTGCCTCTCATTGTCCACGGCAAACAGACGTTGGCTATAAATGACCATGCTCCCTTACGCTATGGCAAGCTGCGGGCCCACTTCCTGGAGTCTTGCACTGCTTTCATTACTACTGTACATTCATGTTGACGATGTCACGATACATCTAGTGCTGAATTCCTGCTATGAATGCAAAAACAAGGTCACTCTGTTGTTGTCGTGCTCGTCGTCCTTGTCGTTGTCCTTGTCTGGTCAAATATTGTACCTTAATGTTAACACACTTCCCAATGTCCTATCGACTGCAAACTTCGTATAGTTACGTCATATTGATGAGAATACTATGTTTCATTAATATCAAATATTTATAAAAGTGTTTTTTCAAACACGCTTTTAGCAAATGTACCAAAAAGTTTTTAATCATTATTTTTTATATATGCTCTGTTTCGGCTACGGTGTAATTGTCGATGCTCAACTCACGTTGCTTGTAATTGACCACGCTCTGTTACGTGATGGCAAGTGTTTTATTTTCAGCATTTCTACACACTTATTTGATATCATACATTTTCGACATGCAATGATGGTTTTCACTTTTATTTCTCATTTACTGTCCTTAATGATCCACGTCCAATTTTTTATATCATTATATAACATTCTTTGCACATATGCAAAACAATGATAAATCGCTAGCACACCATGACAGACTAATGATGACTTTCTATTATTTATTGACGCACTGTTTATTTGTTTACTGGACATTTGAATTATGATGGCATGAGTATTGTAGTTGCACTGTACTGCTGTCATTTGCACATGCGTCTTTGAGTTTTGTGTTATACAATGTATATGTACATTATCATTTTGTTGCTATGTTTGATTTCAAATATATGCTCTATTTTCACCATTTATTCCACTTATTTGTGATCATACATTTTGGACATTAAATAATGGTTTTCACTTTCATATCTCATTTACTGTTCTTAATGATCCACCTCCAATAATTTTATAACATAACAAAATAATATCACGTTTTTTGCACATTTACAAAAAATATGCTACATGCTATGTTACATTTTCCAAGATATACAATGCAAACTTGTGGCGGTTTCCGAGGGTACCATAGTACCCCGACTCTCACATACAGTGAGGGAAAAAAGTATTTGATCCCCTGCTGATTTTGTACGTTTGCCCACTGACAAAGAAATTATCAGTCTATAATTTTAATGGTAGGTTTATTTGAACAGTGAGAAACAGAATAACAACAACAAAATCCAGAAAAACGCATGTCAAAAATGTTATAATTGATTTGCATTTTAATGAGGCAAATAAGTATTTGACCCCTTTGCAAAACATGACTTAGTACTTGGTGGCAAAACCCTTGTTGGAAATCACAGAGGTCAGACGTTTCTTGTAGTTGGCCACCAGGTTTGCACACATTTCAGGAGGGATTTTGTCCCACTCCTCTTTGCAGATCTTCTCCAAGTCATTAAGGTTTTGAGGCTGACGTTTGGCAACTCGAACCTTCAGCTCCCTCCACAGATTTTATATGGGATTAAGGTCTGGAGACTGGCTAGGCCACTCCAGGACCTTAATGTGCTTCTTCTTGAGCCACTCCTTTGTTGCCTTGGCCGTGAGTTTTGGGTCATTGTCATGCTGGAATACCCATCCACGCCCCATTTTCAATGCCCTGGCTGAGGGAAGGAGGTTCTCACTCAAGATTTGACAGTACATGGCCCCGTCCATTGTCTCTTTGATGCGGTGAAGTTGTCCTGTCCCCTTAGCAGAAAAACACCCCCAAAGCATAACGTTTCCACCTCCATGTTTGACGGTGCAGATGGTGTTCTTGGGGTCATAGGCAGCATTCCTCCTCCTCCGAACACGGCGAGTTGGGTTGATGCCAAAGAGCTCCATTTTGGTCTCATCTGACCAGAACACTTTCACCCAGTTGTCCTCTGAATCATTCAGATGTTCATTGGCAAACTTCAGATGGGCATGTATATGTGCTTTATTGAGCAGGGGGACCTTGTGGGCACTGCAGGATTTCAGTCCTTCACGGCGTAGTGTGTTACCAACTGTTTTCTTGGTGACTATGGTCCCAGCTGCCTTGAGATCATTGACAATATCCTCCCGTGTAGTTCTGGGCTGATTCCTCACCATTCTCATGATCATTGCAACTCCACGAGGTCAGATCTTGCATGGAGCCCCAGGCCGAGGGAGATTGACAGTTATTTTGTGTTTCTTCCATTTGCGAATAATCGCACCAAATGTTGTCACCTTCTCACCAAGCTGCTTGACGATGGTCTTGTAGCCAATTCCAGCCTTGTGTAGGTCTACAATCTTATCCCTGACATCCTTGGATAGCTTTTTGGTCTTGGCCATGGTGGAGAATTTGGAATCCGATTGATTGATTGCTTCTGTGAACAGGTGTCTTTTATACAGGTGTAATAAAGGACTTCCAGGCGATGTCGTTCTCCGTGTCCTTTATTGGGTTCTTGCTCACACCCTGCGATGTCTCCGCTCCGACCCGCACCTGTTCCTCCTCGCGCCTCCGCGCTCCACGCTGTCTCCCACTCGCTCTCTCTCTGCAGCCACACTGCTGCCCATGTGCTCCCGCACACTCTGCAGTCACCCTGCTGCTCCCTGTTACTCCGCACCAACAGCAGCCACTCCGCTGCCCCGTGCGCTCTCCACGCACTCCGCAGTCTCCCCGCTGCTCCACGCGCACCGCTGGCCGACGGTGCCGTGCCTCCACTCTCTCGCTATCTCCCCACTCCTCACCAGCACTCCGCGTGGCCTCTCCCTTCTTAATTCCGAATTCACTCCCGATCCCCTTCCGGTTCTCCCCTTATATCCTCCCCCTCACGTGACCCTGACTCCGCCCATCCTCACGTGACCCTGACTCCGCCCATACTCACGTGACCCTGTCTTTGCTCGCATTACGCAGGTGACAAGCTGAGATTAGGAGCACGCCCTTTAAGAGAGTGCTCCTAATCTCAGCTCGTTACCTGTATAAAAGACACCTGGGAGCCAGAAATCGTTCTGATTGAGAGGGAGTCAAATACTTATTTCCCTCATTAAAATGCAAATCTATTTATAACATTTTTGACATGCGTTTTTCTGGATTTTGTTGTTGTTATTCTGTCTCTCACTGTTCAAATAAACCTACCATTAAAATTATAGACTGATCATTTCTTTGTCAGTGGGCAAACGTACAAAATCAGCAGGGGATCAAATACTTTTTTCCCTCACTGTAATGTCCGTGATGCTTCATTTTTTTTAAGCTTTCATATTTTAGGCCCTGCTCATAGCGGATGGAAAACTGAAAGAAGACCCTTCTGGACTAGACATATGCAACACAGCACCTCATCCAACAATATCCGGAAGTTGTAAGCCATCACTTCATGATACGAGTTAAGGGACTCATCAAATACATCTCTGCAAATCATGAGTTGTTCAACGGCCATGTAATGGATTACTGATGTGGCATCGAGTTCCAAAATCGCGTTAGTCCACACCTTCATATGGTGATATGGGTCGAGAATCATCCATCCTTCCACACCGAAGGAGGAATACGACTATTGCATAGCGTATGCAAGCGTGAGATGCCTTCAGTAGAAGATGATACAGAATTACACGACCTGGTGAAAAAAAGTATATTGCATTATCACACTCACACTTACAATAAAAACAATATAGACACTGTTGATTTGGATTTCCACGAAGAGAGTGTACCAAGACACGCATTGTAGACCACTCATCAGATGAGTTCAAAATAAATGCAGGGAGATTATGTCTGCTCAAAAGACCGATGGGTTAACAACTACCATCCAACACTACTATGCCTATGGTAAGGCAACATGGATATACAGCCCTGTGGAACAAACGAATCGATAGCCTTCTACATTGCCAAGTACATCGGCAAGTCAGAACCAATCCAACGTGACTCAAGTGTTGCTCGGGCCATTCAACAGATACGTCACGAGGAAAGCAACATCTCCCGAAAGCTGTTCAAGATCTGTATGCGAATCATGAAGGAACGGCAGGTCTCAGCATGTGAATGTGTGTTCCAGCTATGTCATCTTAACTTGCGAGAGAGCTCTAGACAGTGTGTGTTCCTTAACACTCGTAAGGAAGAACAACGTTACAAAGTACTCAAGTTCGACGAGTCAGGCCATGCAACATGATATTGTGCTAAAATCTTCGAGTAATATGAGAAGCGTCCAATTCAACGCCCAGACTATGACTTCAACAACATGAGTCTCATCAAGTTTGCGATGCTCGTCGAGCCATACTACGCCAAAAAGCAAGATCATACCGAGGAGAGCATTGATCAAGATGCGTACGAGCCCGAACAGCAAAGTAGAAGATTACAAACAACACAAGAATGTCAATACGTAGCAGCCCAGCTGTAGTACGAGTGCTATTCTTCATGGCTTCATCAAATCCTGACAATTTCTACTACAGTCTCCTGCTACAGTACATGCCATACTGATCAGAGAGTGAGTTGTTGGAAGGACATGACAATGCAAGAGAAGCATTTATGGCACATGAAGAACGCTTGAAGGAAATTAATTCTTACATGGAGAAATATCGACAACGTGACAAACTACTTGAGAATGCCTTCATACAAATACATGCATTTAATGTTCTCGATCAGCCAGAAGCACTTGATGTCCAGCAAGAAGAAGTTGAAGAGACGGACCACACAATGACTGATGAACAATTTGAGTCGGCACAACACACCTTAAATGTTGGCCAACGAGAAATATTTGTCAACATCACCCGCAGCATTCATGAGCAGCTAAATGGATGTATACATCGACAGACTGTTCATCACTGGTGGAGCAGGAACTGGCAAAACATTTGTGTTACATTTGCTTAAAAATCAAAGCAACCAATGTTATGCCAAGCCTACAGTAAAGGTTTGTGCATTAACTGGAGTCGCAGCACGACTCGTTGGCGGTTCAACACTAAATAGCTTGTTGAAGTTACCTGTACAGAAAGATGGAAACATAGTAAACATGCCACTTCTTACGGGTAACTATCTGAGAGTTATGCGACAGCAATGGAAGGACATAGAGTTCCTCTTCATAGATGAGATTTCAATGGTCACGTATGAAATGCTATGTATGGTTGACTCACGACTCAGACAACTGAAGAACTGCGACCACGTATTCGGACGTATAAACATCCTATAGTCTTCTGAGATTTGATACAGCTGCCACCGATGCGAGGACATCAAGTATTCGATCAGCCTGAACATATGATACCAGCAACTCACCTATGGCGACTCTTCATACTCGTAGAATTGAGAGACAACAAGGAGACATGACCTTCGTGAACATCCTGAATGCTTTGAGAGCCGGTGCACTTAAGCCAGAACACCGAGTCGTGCTCATGCAGAAGGTCACTAGAGAAGCAACTGGAGAATTCGCCATAAAAAAGGCACTGCGAATCTACCCTACAAATCAGCAAGTCCACATTCATAACCAGTTAGTGCTACAGCACTTGCGAGACAATGGTGCTGAGATATTAAAGATCAGGACTCGGGATCAGTTGGTTGATGCGACACGCAACACTGAGAATGTCAATATGGATAAAATAATCCCAAATTATATCAACAAGACTGGTGGACTTCCAAAAGATTTGGAGATATTTGTAGGTGCTAAGGTGATGCTACGATCAAACATTGACGTATCAAAAGGACTAGTCAACGGTAACATTGGATTAATTACTAAAGTAATATGGCTACACTTCCGGCGTGTAAGAAACGAACTTGCCAATGGTCCGTGTGCACTTTGGTGGAGACGGCATTCACAAAATCGACCCAATACCCATACAATTCCCTGCCAAAAACAACTACAGCACAGCTTAATGAAGAATGTTACTTTTGGTGTCGAGCTGGGCCTCTACAGTGCACAAGATGCAGGGCAGCACTGTAGACTATGCAGTTGGTTTCGACATTAAATAATGGATTTCACTTTCATATCTCATTTACTGCCCTTAATGATCTACCTCCAATAATTGTATAACATAACTCAATAATATCACGTTTTTTGCACATTCCGTGTGTACTTTGGTGGAGACGGCATTCACAAAATAGACCCAATATCCATACAATTCCCTGCCAAAAACAACTACGGCACAGCTGAATGAAGAATGTTACCGTTGGTGTCGAGTTGGGCCTCTACAGTGCACAAGATGCAGGGCAGCACTGTAGACTATGCAGTTGTCAACTTCGGACCAAGACTCTTCGCTGAAGGACAGGCATATGTTGCGCTGAGCCGTGTCCGATCACTAGACGGCTTACAAATCGAAGAGTTAGACAACGCCAAGCTCACGGGAAAGAAGCCCTGCAACACTGCTGCCATAGAAGAAATGGGACGAATGAGAAACTACGACCCCGATCAAGAGAACAATTAGCCTTCATTGAAATGCTTTAATACTTATAAATGTATTTACTTTTGTACATAATTCATAATAGATAATTTGGGTACAATATTTCATGCCACTAAAAAGTACTACATAATATATATTTGAAAAAACTTTTAAGAAATGTACAAAATAGTTTAAAGTAAATATTTTATGTTCAATGACTTAACACAATATAGGTTGCATATACTGTTGTAACTAATTCTAAATAAAAGCATGGGGCGCACGTACTATTTTTGAGCAAATGCGTGTATTCACAATGGGAAGTAAGTGTTAATATCTTGTTCATATGTTGTAATTTGAGCGTAAAGGTTTTATGCCGTTTATTTTTGGAAATCTTTGCATCGATATTGTTAAGTAACTGTTCATATGTTGTGAATATCTTATTATTGTTAGTTTGTTACGTACAGATTTTCACGTGTTGATGTTTGTCAATATGTCAAGATTGGCAATATTGTAATATAAACGTTAAGTTTTTAAGCCGTTTGTTTTTGAATGTCTGCATTGACAATCAAAAGTAACTGGTAATATGTTTTAAATATGCTATAATTGAAACGTAAAGTTTTAATGCCGTGATTTTTTTCAATATGTGTGCATTGACAATGGAAAGTAACTGCTCATATGTTGTTAATATGTTGAAATGTAAACGTTAGGTTTTTAAGCTTTTTTATTTTGTGAATATGTCTGGATTTACAATGGAAAATAACTGTTCATATGTTGTGAATAAGTTGTAATTTTAACTTATAATTTTTAAGCCGTTTATTGTTGTGAATATCTGCAGTGGCATTGGAAAGTAACTGCTCATATGTACTGTAGGTAATATGTTCTAATTTCAACGTCACATTTTTTATGGCGTTTATTTTAGTGAATGTCTGCATTGGCAATGGCAATTAACAATTAACTGCTCATATGTTGTTAATATGCTGAAATGTGAAAATGGTTTTTTGCCGTTTATTTTTGTTAATATGTCTGCGTTGGCAATGTAAAGTAACTGCTCATATGTTGTTAATATGTTCTAATTAAAACCTGTTGTTTAAAAGGCGTTTATTTGTGTGAATGTTGCATTGACAATGAAAACTAACTGGTCATATGTTGTTAATAGGTTGCAATTGAAACGTAAAGTTTGTAAGCCGTAATTTTTTGTTCATATGTCTGCATTGGCAATGTAAAGTAACAGCTGATATGGTGTTAATATGTTATAATGTAAAGGTACATTTTTTAATCCGGTTTGTTTTGTAAATATGTGTAGATTGACAATGGGAAGTAACTGCTCATATGTTGTAATTGAAGGCATTAATATGAGCGCCCCACGCTTTTATTTAGTCAGTTACAACAACAGTATATGAAACCTAGATAATGTAAAGTACTTGAACAGAAAATATTAATTTGAAACTTTTTAGTACTTTTCATAAAAGCGTGTTTAAAAAAGTTTTTTTTAATACGTATTATTTTGCATCACAAGACACACAATCGCCAATATGTGTGAAATTACAGGCCCATTAACATACTTTTACAGCTGACAACACTATTTGGTAAAGTCTGCGTTATTTGATGATTCCCTTTATAATGTTGGAGCCGCTTATAAGTTGGTGTGTCATAAAGTTGTGGAAGGCTCCACATTTTAAATTCAATGCTTATCCATGTTCAGGTAGCTGCATGCTACAACCGGGTGTGGATACCCTGCCTTCACGAGCCCCAGGCTCAGATGGCTTCGAGTGACGGTGCACTGAAAGGTCCCCGAGTTAGCGAAAGCAGCTCAATGTGTGCATGCATGTTGAAATTATTTTGCACCGTACATAGCCCACTGTGCTAATCGGAGGTGCGATGGTTGGTAAAGGCAGTTGAGCTACAACCACAGATGGCAAATGGCTTAGGGCACCACGGTGGCGAGATGTGAACTACCTCACCTGGTATACAGGAGGTCGTGGGTTTAATCCTGACCCTGACGCCTGTATATTTGGAGTTTACATGTTCCCCCCGTGGTCACGTCACGTGGATTTTTCTCCGGGTCCTCCGGTTTTTCCCCCCACATTTAGAAACATGCGTTTGGAGAGCATTTGGCGACAATAAATGTCCACTTAAGCCACTTCGTTGAGCTATCATTTTGTGTCCATGTTGCTTCTGAAAAAGAGCGATATAGCTCAGTGGGCCCTACCTAGTAAAATGCAATAAAAAAAATTGAGATGTGTGTGAGGGAGGATGGCATCCTCTTAAAATCACCGAGAGGAAGGCAATGGGATACCGAACACCTCTCCTAGCCTTTCCTATTTTTACGTGACATGGCCCAATGGGGGGGAAAAAGAGGGGAACAGAAAAAGAATGGATCAGTTGATGGGGGCACCTCCGATTAGCGTGGATGGCTACGTACGGTAGCGAAAGAAGTTCAACATACGAACGCACACACTGGAGCAGTGTGAGAAGTTGGACGAGGATTCACCACGAGTAACGATGACGATTGTGAAAGATGGAAAGCATCCGTCATGGACACATCGACCTTCGCTGATGAGCGTGACACCAGAGACAGACTGACCGTTCGGTGAGCCTGCTGCGGTGGTGCTGGCAACCATTTTATTTCCACCCGTCATTTCTTTGTGGACATGTAGTCTAAACTAGTTCATCCTTGCCATAACTAAAAAGCAATGTCACACCATCTCGCTGATCAAACAAATATTGGGACGACTGCTCATTTATATTTTCAGCTAAGGCTATGATTAAAATGTCTCATTACTATGGCTGGGCCATGTATATATACGGTCATCGTATAACTAGTGAATTTTAATGTAAATATTAATATGTCATAATTTAAGATCATTTCAAAAGAAAATGAGTAAAATTCTAATAATTTCCTTTTATACTAAATACATTAAAAATCATTGTGTCAACTAAGCAGAAACTGTAGCACATATTCTGGCAATTCATTCACGTATTCATCAGATTTCTTTATTTTTTAAATGAAACGTAGGTCTTCACATCCCCACTAATGCACATGTAAACTCAATCTTTGGCGGAATGCTAAGAAAGAAAAATGATACACACGCACAGTGGTTTGTAATAACGGTGGATTTCCATTACTAAATCAAAGGCTGGGGCTTAACTTGGCAGCAATGAGCACTCAGTCTTGGGGTCACCTCAGGCCTATTTTCCCTTCAAGCACGTTTGGCCAAATCAACACGGCAGATAATCCTTCCTAGCAATCTGCAGTCTGGAAAAAACGACTATTATGCCATACCGGCTTGCGCTGATTTAGGGCACCGCGGTGGCAAGATGTTATCTCCCTCACGGGTATACAGGAGGTCGTTGGGTTTAATTCCGACTCTAACACCTATAACAATGAATTTTCATGTCTCTCTTCCCGTGGTCACGTGGATTTTTCTTGGGGTTCTTTGGTGCTTTTTTCCTCCACATTTAGAATCAACATGCATTCAGAGTATTTGGCTGCAATAAATTTCCACTTCATAAGCCACTTCGTTGAGCTATCATTTGTGGCCAGGTCACTTCTGAAAAACAGGACGAAGTAACTCCCTGTTCCAACAAGCATGCGGAGGTGCTCATCTACACATCGCTAGTCCAGTGCTAGTGGCAGAAGTACCACCTTTCTGTGAAGAGCGTCGGTCCACCCAAACGATGTGGTATATGAAAAGAATATTTAGCATGTTTACGTAAAGGTCAAACAAACAACGAACATGACCAATAGTGTTTCAACCGGTATAAATTACTTACATTTTACCTCAACATTTCATTAAGGTGATTTTTTTTACTCATTCGCATTTCACGCAGTTTATACGTTTGTGTAAACATTGAGATATGTGGCATTCAAACTGGTTTCGGACACCCCCTACACCAATCTGTACAGACCAATGTGGTGAACTATGATCAAACCACCCTCATTATCAACATGGCATTGAGAGACGTTCATCCACCTGTGGACTGATACAGGTCTGTAAATTATTATTATACAGTTCATATGTATCTATGTTGAACTTCTTTTGCACTGTACATAGCCAACCGTGCTAATCAGAGGTGCTCTTATTGATGTTTATATTCGAGATAAGTTCCCAACTTCCTATCTATCCAAAAACATAAAAAAATCAGTCCTAGATAACAATTGATCCGAAATAATGACATTGCAGGAAGTGACATCACAGGAGCGACGTCAGTCATAAGGGCCGTCCATGAAAGACGTCACGCGATTTTGGACGATTTTTGACTCCCCCCCCTCGTCACAAGGCGTCACAAAAAGTCAGACTGACCACTCAAATATGAAGTCACAAAGCTCCCCCCCCCC